>CM067367.1:103554337-103689337 GCA_034401795.1 Chaetoderma sp. LZ-2023a
AATGAATTCTACAATCATGTTAAATGTTTATATATGTCAGAGCTGTGTATGTATATATAAACGGTAAATGTTGAAACCGCATATGCCACATGGTGACCTGGGAGCGGATGACGCGGACGGCGGCATCAAGATTAAGCGTTGTGCTTTTTGTCTTGTATTTGATGGTTCGTTAGAGCATATTCGAACAAAGCTTGGGCATATTGTTATCAATACTGGTAGGACTGGGCTTGAAGAAATTGAAGCTATACGGTTAATCTGCCTGTGGCTTTTCAAATTTAAGATTTCGTTTTTAACAAAAGTTCTAAGTGATTTTTCTAAATAAAAAACCCAGATTTATTTGGTTTAGATTTCCAAAAATTTAAATCAACTTTAAGAATGGTTTTTAATGTGAGTAGCAGATTTGACCAACGGATGCACATGTGTCTGTGAAATTGATGAATCCAGTTTTAGCTATGCCAATGGCAGCAACTGCTCCCAGTCAAATTAATGTCAAAATATTCAACGGCATGATTATTAAATAGTAAAGACATACAATTCGTACAACAACGCGTAGTCGTCATCAATTATGCGTTCGGGACAAACTTATCTACGCCATTCATTTTGTCGTTGTTTATGATGTCATCCTAAGCGGCGCGTAGTGGTTTATGACGTCATATGATTGATGGATAAACTGGAAAGTTCCATTGAGTATATGATTATTGCTTCATTGAAAGTGCCTTCCACCTTCTAAAATGTTTATCGAAGTAGTAAGACTAATGATGATTTACAATTTTAAATACTTTGTATATAAGTTCCATTTCAGTTTATTATATATGCTGTTAATTGTTGTACATGTGTGTGCGTCTACTAGAGCAAGTTTATTATATATGCTGTTAATTGTAGTACATGTTTGTGCGTCTACTAGAGCAAGTTAGTCATGGTCCTTAATACAGGACTCTTTATAAGATCCCCTCCCCGAAGTAAAACAAAAACTTATGGTTAATCAAAATTTAGAGTTTTTGGCGGACATGTTGCATTTTCTGCAAATTTCTCTCACGAATTGAATTGCCACATTGTTTCCGGATGCCGCCATCCATACTTATAAACAACGAGAAGCCACCCAGCATGACGTCGATGGGCGATTAGGTGACTTGAGTGGGAATGTGGGTGGGCGCGTAACTGACACGATGTGGCGAATAGATATATAATATACAGATATTATTATAATGAGCAGTGTATATCTGAACATTTAATGTCCGACACCAACCCCACCCCACCCCAACCCCTACCCCCGCCTGATGACCGCAATAATAACTATTGTATAATGGTAATAATAATAATATTGATAATGATAGTAATGATGATAATGATGATGATGATGATGATGATGATGATAATAATGATAATATTGATAATGATAGTAATGATGATAATGATGATGATGATGATGATGATAATAATAATGATAATGGTGATGATAATTAATAATAATAATAATAATAATAATAATAATAATTATTATTATTATTATTATTATTATTATTATTGTTGTTGTTGTTGTTGTTGTTGTTGTTGTTGGTGGTGGTGGTGTTATTATTATTATTATTATTATTATTATTATTATTATTATTATTATTATTATTATTATTATGATAATATAATGTAGTAGTTGTGGTTGCGGTACCGTATTATGCTTGTATTATGCCTGTTCACATGTACATATGTTTATATGTTCCCCCAAATACTTGTAACGGTCTGGGTGTAATAAATGGGGGAAAAATGACACCCGGCCAGCCATGTAATGGATATTTAGATAGGCTTGACTGGCGGCACGGGCCGAGTGGCCTGCCAGGGTAGCTATTGCAGCGGAGGCTGAGAAGCGGAACAGAATTAGACTAAATAATTGACAAGGATGATGATATATGTGTGATCTAATCATCATTAATGCTAAATGACCTGATATGTTAACGATAACTTCACGCTAAATGACGTGATATGTTAACGATAACTTCACGCTAAATGACTTGATATGTTAACGATAACTTCACGCTAAATGACCTGATATGTTAACAATAACTTCACGCTAAATGACTTGATATGTTAACGATAGCTTCACGCTAAATGACCTGATATGTTAACGATAACTTCACGCTAGATGACTTGATATGTTAACGATAACTTCACGCTAAATGACTTGATATGTTAACGATAACTTCACGCTAGATGACTTGATATGTTAACGATAACTTCACGCTAAACGACTTGATATGTTACCGATAACTTCACGCTAAATGACTTGATATGTTAACGATAACTTCACGCTAAATGACCTGATATGTTAACGATAACTTCACGCTAAATGACTTGATATGTTAACGATAGCTTCACGCTAAATGACCTGATATGTTAACGACAACTTCACGCTAAATGACCTGATATGTTAACGATAACTTCACGCTAAATGACCTGATATGTTAACGATAACTTCACGCTAAATGACCTGATATGTTAACGATAACTTCACGCTAAATGACCTGATATGTTACCGATAACTTCACACTAAATGACCTGATATGTTAACGATTTATTATAACTTCATGCTAAATGTGGAAATATCTCCCAGCTGGCTGCGTATGCGCATATATAACATAAATGTCGATGCCCTATATGTCACACGACGATATATATATATATATATATATATATATATATATATATATATATATATATATATATATATATATATATATATATATATATATATATATATATATATATATATATATATATATATATATATATATATATATATTGAGGTCATAAGGTTAATGTGAATGTCATACGGTTAATGTGAATGTCACTTTTCAGATTTCAGATTTTGCTTTTAACAAAATCGGATTTGTTTGGATTAAATGAGACATTTAAATTTTTAAATCAGCTTCAAGCTTTTTTAAATGTTAGTAGCAGATTTGAGCAACAGATGCACACGTCTCTGTGAAATTGAGGAATCCAGTTATAGCTATGACCCGCCCATCTCTAGGTAAGCCTCACACTCAAACTTCCTGATTATCAATTTCCAGAAAACTATGAATGTCAGTTATTGAATATTTTGAAACTAATTTGACTTGGTGCTATTTCTGCCCATGGCAGCAACAGTTCCCAGGTATATTAGTTTTAAAATATTCAACAGCATGTTTAATAAATAGGAAAGACAGACAATTCGTACAACAACGCTTAGTCCGTCATCAATTATGCGTTCGTGACGAACCTATCTACGTCATTCATGACGGCATTGTTTATGACGTCATCATACACGTCACGTAGTTGTTTATGATGTCATATGACTGATGGATAAACTGGAAATGTCTATTGAGTATATGATTATTGCTTCACTGAAAGTGCCTTCCACCTAGATAAGTTTAATTAGCTATATAGTAAGACTAATGATGAATTACAATTTTAAGGACTTTGTACATTAAAGTCCCATTTCAGTTTATTATATATGCTGTTAATTGTCGTGTATATTTGTGTATCTACTAGAGGAAATAAATCTATTCCTGCATTATGGTTCTTAATAGAAGACTCTTTATTAGAACCCCCCCCACCCACCCACCCCCACCCCCACCCCCACCCCCACCCCCCACCCCACCCAACGGAAAACCAAAAAATTACGCTACTTTATTAACCTGTTAACGACTACATTTGTTCAAAAAATTAAAATATTTACTTATTAATGTCCATTTGCAGGCCAAGAGAAGACTATTTTTGAAAATTTACCACTAGGATGACTGGCTCCTTATCGAGCCAGTCATTCCAGTGGTAAATTTTCAAAAATAGTCTTCTCTTGGCCCGAAAATAGACATTTCTCAAGATCCCTGCAGAGGCCGGTCTTGGCCGGTTTCGTCCTGAAAGGATTAAGACCCATCAGAGAGTTATCTCAAAGAACCATATTGGTTTTTACATTTCAAGCAATTTTGATAGGGATCATCCAATCCACAGTCCCGATACCACACCCAATCACATTCGAGTTCTATCAATCATGCACAACTACATACAGTTAACCCACAGAAACATATTTTCGAGATAATGATTCTAATCTAATAATAAGTAAGCACGATTCCGCGATGCCACATAATTATCGTCATACGATTTTCAAGATTTAATGAGTAAATCCACGTTTAGCTATGCCCGCCCATGTCTAGCTAATCTCCGCCCACGCTTTGCGCGTATTGGGATCGATTTATACGCTTTGCATTCTAAATTCCGAGGATCCAAATTTCATGGTAACTATGCAGCTAACCTGTTGAATATTTTGAAACTAATTGCCATATGTTGCCATATGCTGTTGCTGATTATGGCGGCAACGGTTAGTCAAATTACTTTCAAAATATTCAACAGAACGTTCATTAAATAGTAAAGACATACAATTCGTACAGCTGGTCGGGCTATTCCAGGTTTATGAAGGAGTATTTCTGTCAATTATGATTGTGACGTCAACCTATATGTCACGTAGTTGATTATGACGTCAATACTTGAGTGACAGATTGGATTCATCTATTGCATTTCACATCAAGACATATTTTGACGCGCGTACGCACACACACTCGCACGCACACACCAATGGATTTTCAAAAATGTATTTTTATTCAACCTAATCTAAGTAGTGTTCTTACATAGAAATCAATTTCCAAGGTGGCTTTTTTGGAGCTGCATCAAGATCATTGCCTTTTAATTCTTGTTGCGTTATTAAAATAGCTCTGCCCAGTATAGTATTTATATTTTCCAGCACATCTTTTTTGCATGAGACTCGTGTGACTTGTGTGCATATAATGATTTTATCTACAGATTGAAGATTTCTGATCTTCGGGTCCTTGTAAGTTGATTCTCTTCCCGCTTCGGCAAGACTTGTATGTGAGGTTGCTGCGACAACCTGTCTTACCGAGGATGAAAGAGAGTGATACGAGCTCGCCTCGTCTAAAGATGTACTAGACGATATTTGTTTTCGTATCCGGGCCTGATCTGACTGGACCAACAAGATTTGATGATTCGGCACGGTGTTTCTCCGTGCAATTCAGAGCTAACCAGGAACACAATAAACCAAACTATTGCCTTGAGTATATACAAGGTGATGAGTTTTATTAACTTTACAATTAATCTACAAAGTGGGTAACATTTACTGTTACCAGTTTACGATAAATACTCAACTTATTTTAATATTTCCTATTCTTTCTCAACGAACTAGTATTACTCCCAGCTACTCTGGTTTGCTATACTATTCAAGCTGGCTCTTGCCTACTGAAACTACATTCAGCAAGAGCTTTATTACGAGGTACGAGGCGGACCAGACTCTCGATTAAAAGTTAAAGTACCCCTTTTATACCATCTCAGTTTCTATACCCTGTTGTTCCCTAGAATTCCAGCTGCCTCCCATGACAGAACGATGTATGCTTGTTTGATAGCAAGTTTCGATTTGTGTACCTAACGTCTATGAATCTGTCAGAATGACGAAAAATCGGCAGACAAGTTACCATTCCTCTTAGCCTGACTGATTACTTTTCGGCTTATGCCTATGAATCTGTCAGAATGACGAATGATCGGTAAACAAGTTACCATTCCTCTTAGCCTGACTGATTACTTTTCGGCTTATGCCTATCGTAACTAACTACGTCCGTATATCATATCTAATCTGATTCCAGCTGGACGCTAATCATTTTGTCAGTTTGATAATGTATACATTCCCTGATAATGTATACATATCCAACGTTGATAATGTATACATTTTCTGATGATGTATATATCCCTCTTAAAAAGGACGCTATAGACGGTGCTAGTTATCCAGTGCTAATAATATATATCCAAATAATAAGATGCTGGTAATGCATCCAAGTATAGATGATGATCATTGCTAGTAACGTATCTAAACATAGCCGCTGATCGGTACATCGGGACTTACCTGTACATATAAGATGTCCAGTCATGACTTCCCACAAGACAATCCCATATCTACAAGATGATGTAAATCAATGTATTTAACGCGTTAACACTCATATCAGACAAAAACAGTTTCTACAGTGGTCTTGAGAAATGTCCAAAAGAAGACTATTTTTGAAAATTTACCACTGGAATGACTGGCTCGATAACCAAGCCAGTCATTCCAGTGGTAAATTTTCAAAAGTAGTCCAAGAGAAAATGGAAATTTTCTTGAATACATTCGAGGGTTAAATGGTCCAACTTTAAAATAGCCAGCCTATGGCTTCATATGATGAGAGTAAACGGTCTAAACAGTAGCTTATAGTCGCATTGTTAGAGAACCGTGTAATGGTATTGATCATACAGCAAACGGAGTGTACAATTTGCATCATTAACAAATAGACAACATCACTAATATACTTAATCAGCTTAGTTCAGCAGTTCATGCAAAAACTGCACATAGCCTTCAGCCGCGATGGCCAATTAGTGAGTCCAGCTTCTACTCTGTTCTAGCCTGTGATATGATAATTGTATATATGGCGTAGTTATCGAGGCTAACAGCTGATGTCATTAACATGAAACATGATGCATAACATGTCACTAATTAGTATTAAAGCACATATACGAATTGAAACATAATCCACCTTATTTGCACAGTGCTATGTATGATTACTGTATTATGCGGCTGTAGTAGTAGAAACACCATACAGCTGCAAGTACACACGTCTTCGCTTTCGACCACTGTGTCTTGTCCTCACCCAAAATCGTTAGCTTCCTCGGGTCAATTCTTGATTTGAGTGTAATGAGTCCCGCTTTCTTGAGACCGTAGCACACTTAACGCATTTATGCAACGACGTCCTCTGTATGATTAATGTTTTCTGCGGCTGTAGTAGTAGAAACATCATACAGCTGCAATCAGTCCTTCTTCGCTTTTTCCCACTGTGCCTTGCCCTCAGCCGAAATCCTTAGCTTCCTCAGGTCCATTCTTGACTTAAGTGTACCGAGTCATGCTTTCTTGAGGTCACCTCGTAGCACGCTTAGCAGATTTATGCAATGACGTCCTCTCCTGGCTCGGTTTTTGCTGGCTCCGAGTAGGGCGAATTCCAAGGCTCTCTGTGCTGGTATCTCTTCTGGCATCCTTAGAACATGGCCAAACATGGACCATCTTTGCTAGGTGACTTTTACAGACAGCGGCGACGTATTACATAACTTGTATAGGGCATCGTTGGAAAGTATCCTGTCTGGCTATCGGTGTCCAGTGATGGTGCGTAGGTGTTTGCGGTGGCAGGCACCACGTGTGTCTAGCGCTGCCTTTGGTGCTGCCCAGCTGTTACAGTCATACAGCATCAAGGATACGCAGGTTGCATTATATAAACGTAGCATCTTTATCAAGGGCATCTTTGATCTACGAATCCATAGCTTCCAGAAAGACTGGAACGCTATGTTCCCCATGACGCATCGTGCAGAAATATCAACAGTACTGCAAAGCAGTGAGCCCAGGATTTTACTTTTCCTCCATGGTTCGCCGCCACGAAGTGGGTCGTCATTTTCTTTAGTTTCATGCTTTGTCGATAGGTATATGTGGGTGAACTCTTTCTTGGATTCATTCATAAAAAGATTCTCCATTTTTTGTTTGCTTTCAGCTATTGGGAGAGGTTCGTCAATGGGTTTCTTTTCCTCGTCTATGAAGTCCACATCGTCGGCATATTCCATCTCTAGCGGCATTCCCAGTATTTACACTGAGGGTGGGGGTGGGGTTGGTCTTGTGGAACTTTCCCGCACATATATCAATGCAGCAGCAAGGTGGCGGGTGAAAAGCACCGGAGATAGACCATCTCCCTGTGGGGAGCCGATTAATGTCTCAAACCCTACAGACTTCACTGACTTGACTCGTACTCTCAGCTTGGTGTCTGCAAGCAGTAGTCTCACTAGTCGTAGCTCATCTTCATTGCAACTGGCCTGGCGTAGTGCATCTAGGATCTTTTAGCGTTTAATTGTGTCGAAGGCTCATGACATGTCAATGCCCATTTTGTGGCAGTCCCAGTGTTTGGACATGACTACCGACACAAGCATGCGTTGAGCCCATACAATGTCTGCGCAGCTGCGTCCACGTTTGAAGCCACTTTGACATGATCCGGTGAAGTAATCGATCTTGTCTCGGATGCGCACATACTTTTCTCGATCTCGTATCGAAGGAGATCTCGCGAGATACGAATGTATTATATACATGCCAGGGAGTACCAGTCAAACTATTTAACAGAAAGGCAGAGTAAAGATTGATAAAGCTGTCAAATTTGTTTAAAAGCTAGTCCAGTGATTAAGTTCTATATCAAGTTTAAAACTTTGAAAACATTAATTAAGAAGGCTTACTGTGTTTTGTATTGATAATTAAGACAATGTTGATTGCAATGTTGTAACTAATTTTATTGAATTGAACATGAACATAAAAAACCTGATTAAAATTTGACAATTTAATTTTTTTAAATTTATTTAAATCAATGACTTTAAAAACATGTCATTGTATTTCTATCACAGTATTGATCAGCCAAGAGACAGCCATGTTGCTTGCATTATGCTCAGGTTACATCTAACTGTTTCAAAAATGTTATTAAAAATTAGGGCAATTTTATCTGAAAAAACTCAGTTAAATCATCAATGTGCTCTTTGAAAAGATATCATTGCATTATTATGACTATATCCTTATGACAAGAGGCAATGTTGCTTGCGATGTTGTAACGTTCTAAGTATTTTGTAAATATTTTCTTTACTTTAATGTAGTATTGAGCTTTACAAAACCTGATTAAACTTATTTTGGACAAAGTCAATTCAATTCAATGATTTTCTTTGACAAATATAAGTTGATTTAAATTGTGATCAAGATTATTTAAATCAGCCAACACTGTCAAAGGTCATGATCATGTGGAAATGGCTACAAGAATTAGGTCAAGCTTGTTAGGCCAAGTTCTATGTGACCCTGACTATCATGCATCATGCTACCGTTGAGGAGCGGACTGGTTAGGCCTATATTGATTTACCGGACAAAACCCAAAGTTCAAATGTTAGGATCATACTGAACATGGCACAATAATAAACACGAGTTTCTCGCTTCATAGGCGATCATCGCCATATGATACTGCAACCAAACTAAACCATCGATTTAGTGTGTCCATATTAGACCATTGTGCCCTGAAATCCAAGTATTCCAAATTAAAGGCAGCCATGGTATGATTTGGGTGGGACTAGAAGTGTGTATTTTGCTTTTATTACATTATAATGTAGTTGTGCAGTTTTAGCTATTCCCCGCCAATCTCTAGCTAGCTAAGCTTCACCCACACTTCGCCCACGTTGGGATCGATCGATCCCTGAACACCCTGACTAAAGATTTCCAGAAAACTATACAAGAAAGCTGCTGAATATGTCTTAAAGTAATTTGACTGGATGCTGTTGCTGCCTATGGCACAGGCATGCGCTAAGCCCATACACTGTCTGCGCAGCTGCGTCCACGTTTAAAGCCACTTTGACATGATCCGGTGAAGTCATCGATCTTGTCTCGGATGCGGCATAGAGTGACATTGGATAGGCACAATGGGCCGTAGATTGGCTGGGGGCCAGGTGGCTTCTTGGGCTTGGGTATCACGCTAAGCAGTATACATGTAGAAATGTGTATCGTGATAAGGGTGCCTTGGCCTACAGCGTCGATGGGGGGGGGGGGGGGGGTGCATAAAAGCTGAATTGATTAGGAGCGTGATCGGTTTTGAGATAATGTCACGCACATATTTGAATAGTGCATTGCTCATGCCATCATGTCCAGATGCACGGTCATTTATCAGGGCTTTAAGTGCCTTCTCAACTTCTGCTGTTTTAATTGGTATTAGTAATGGTCTGGGCTCTCCTGAGAACGGGTGAAAGGGGCCATCATCGTGGTCAGTGAACTGTTCCTTGAGCCATTCTCGAATTGCCTCGGCTTTGCCCGATAAAGTGTCCTTCAGAGTTGTGTAAAGTGAGTGGTGGTGGTGGTGTGTAGTCAGTAACTTTCAGGGCTCCGGCTGCCAGAAATATTTTGTGACAGTCATCCGTGGAAGTAATTTCGTCTGATTGCGCTCCCGGCGTAATTTGATGCAGTCCTCACTTTGGCCACTTTGATAGATGCACAGCCGTAACACTTTCTGCTCTGCTGATCACTAGAGGGTCGCTGGTATACATAGTTCGGGTGTTTTTTTTAACACCTATGGTGCTGGTAGCTGATCATTCCATAGATTTCAGTATTTTGGTTAGGTCTTCGTTTGGATCGGAGCTGACGTCGATGTTAGCTATTTACTACCCGAGGACCTTTTTGTATGACATTTGAGTGTCGCCGATGAGCTTGGATAGGTTGTAGGTGATTCTACCATTTTGCCTGGTAGGGCGTTTATACATTATGTAGAGATGGTTCCCCTGAAGGTGTGTAATGACTGGCTTATGGTCAGAATTGAGGTCTGTGCCTCCATAGGAACGAGCCTCCCGAAGTAGGGGTTTTGCTTCTGTCTTGCATAGTATGAAGTCTATTTGGTTGAAGACAGCTGCTGTAGCCTTATAACCTTTTGGGGCTTTGCGATCAGCAATGTGTCCGGTCCATGTTGTCCAGTCCATGTTGTCCGGTGACGGCATGGGTGTTTGAACGTATTTGTGGCAAATAGGCCATTGGAACTAAGGAATGCCACCAGTGCATCTCCATTGCTGTTTCGTGTGCCTTCTCCATACGATCCCATGCATGAGCCACGTCCTGAACGTTTCGAGTTTACCCAGCTTAGAGTTAAAATCTCCGCACACGAACAGTTGCCATCTACCTGGGATTGTAATGGCGGAGCTCAGTTGTGCATAGAAGGAATATAATAGTATGCAGGATACAAGATGAGTTATGACGCCATCTCATTTGCATATTAGGCTACGCCCACATGTCCATATATGATCAGGTGGCGTGACCTATTTATTATCGATTTTTAAAGGGTCACACCCCGTGATCATATATGAGCATGTGGGCGTGGCCTAATATACAAATGAGATGGGATCATAACTCTGTCGACCAATCAGAATAGCTGCTCATTCCTTCGCTGCATTTTCCTTGATGTAGAGCTTTGATCAGTACCGCTGATTGACAGGTGTAATGAGCCATGAAGGTGTTGGAGGTGTAGATGCAGTTACATATTAATGATGTCATAACTCTCGACCAATCAGCACAGCCGCTTATACTGTTGCCATTATTTACGATCTTGAGATATTTACCCTCGGTGTTAGGGTGTGGAGAGGGTTAGGAGACGGGGCTAAGCAAAGGAGCACATGACCCCTTGCTGCCTATCATCCCAGCCGCTTATACAGTCTGTAGAGCTATTGAAAGGTAATGAGCCGTGAAACTGTTAGAAGACCTGTTGCTAATTCAAATAGTGATGATGCCATAACTTGTGGCTAATCAGGGCAGCTGCTTATAGCGTCGCCATTGACAGGGAAATGAGGCATGCAAACGCTTAAAGGTCTGGGTGTTGGGAGCTCTATAGAGTTATAATGCATTTAAATAGGCATGCCCTACTACTACTACTACTACTACTACTACTACTACTACTACTACTACTACTACTACTGCTGCTGCTGCTGCTGCTGCTGCTGCTGCTGCTGCTGCTGCTGCTGCTGCTGCTGCTGCCTCTACTACTACTACTACTACTACTACTACTACTACTACTACTACTACTACTACTGCTGCTGCTGCTGCTGCTGCTGCTGCTGCTGCTGCTGCTGCTGCTGCTGCTGCTGCTACTGCTGTTACTACCACAACCACCACCACCACCACCACCACCACCACCACCACCACCACCACAACAACAACAACAACAACAACAACAACAACCACTACTGAAGAGGCAACAACAACAACAACAACAACAACAACAACAACAACAACAACAACAACAACAACAACCATCACCACCACTACCACCACTACCACCACCACCACCACAACCACTACTGAAGAGGCAATGGGTGTACGCTCTAAATGTTTAACATGCAGAACATGGCTGTAGCATTTCCTGACTTAGAACAAGCAAATATAGCAATGGCAAGCCATGCATGTCTAAACCCCAGATCTCTTCTATCAAGAAGCAAACGTCTTAGTATAAGCTTCGAGATCCTGCAGACATATCTCAGAACATGCTATCACTAACCCCTAGAAAACATCACTAATTATAATAGTATTAATTATTATTAATAATAATATATTAATATTATTAATAATAACTAATATTATAATAATAATAAGGTATGCGATGGTGCCCTATGTTTACACCCGTGTACGCTGTCATCTCGTTGTACCGGTATTGTGGAAATATTTTTGGGAACACAATCAGTAAAAGTATTTTCAAAACATTCGTCAGCAGGCTTATTAAATAGCCAATACATTCGCTTATACAAGCGTTTTCCTATTCAGTGCTGAGTTATAAAATGTTTGTATATGGGTTATGCCTGGATATGTGGACCGAGGCACCCTAAGTTAAGAAAACTCTAGACATATATATAACACGATCCTACGTGAAGTGGCTCTAGGAGAGTAGATCGGCCCTATACTCTAAAAGCCTTAACATTCAGAACTCAGATGCTTCGAGGTGGCATAGGTTAAGAAAACTAGACTTATAACACATTCAATATTCACCGGCCTACCTGAAGAGAGTATGGCAGAGTAGCTAGCCAGCATACGTTAAAAGGCTTAAAATCCAGACCTCAGATGTTTCGATGTGGCCTATGTTAACAAGACTAATAAAGACTTATAAAACATTCAACATACACAGACCCACTTGAAGAGAGAATGATAGAGTAGATAGCGCGTATACGCTAAAGGATTAACATTTAGAACTCAGATGTGGTTTGTCCTACCCGCGAGATGACGTCATAACTCTCAAGCAATCAGAACAGCCGCGTAGACAATTGCTGATGATCGTTCTGTAGAGGCATTGGAAAAGCCATTATGCTTGAAAGCATTCGGAGGGCTGGGGCTAATTAAAATACTGATGATTTCATAACTCACGGCCAATCGAGGCAGTTGTATATAGGGGCGCCATTGAGGGGGAAATGAGGCATGTAAATGCTTAGGGGTATGGGGTCAGCAGTTCTATAGAGTTATAAGGCAGTTAACACCAGGTATGGGCCGCCTACTACTACTACTACTACTACTACTACTACTACTACTACTACTACTACTACTACTACTACTACTACTACTACTACTTGCCTCTCGTGGACAGAACGTTGTTACATCACCACTAAGCGGGAAGTTCTAGCAGCAGTCCATTTCATCAAACATTTCAAGCACTTTCTTTATGGAAACCCCTTTATGCTGTGGACTGGCCATGCTTCCCGCCGCTGGCTGCAAAAGCTGCATAATCCTGAAGGGCAGATTGCCCATTGGCAAGAAAGCCACCAGAGGTTCCAATTTGGCATACGTCATCATCCGGGAAAGTCGCATGGAAATGCGAATGTTCTGTCCCTCAAATACTCTGATCCCTATTCTGTCCACAACGATTTAAAATACCCGCCCATGCCTACATCCTCCACATATGACCTCCAGATTGAGACAGTGGAAAGCGGAGAATTGATATTCCCTCTTCTCTCCGCTAACAAATGGGACCCTGATTGCTTGCGCACTGCCCAAACAAGTGACCCTCATCTTGGACCTATCGTAGTTTCATTGCAGAATGACCACCCCATAAAGAAATTTCCTCCGCTTCCAGTACCACGAAATGCTATCATCACGCCTCGAAGAATGCTGTTTATGCTTCAGATTACTGTATTACGGCAACCATCTTGTAGTGCCATGGAACTACCGTCCGATAATTTTTAGCAGCTACACAATTGTGCAGGACATTTTGTGCACGACCACGCTCACAAAAGAATTTGACCACATTTCCACTGAATTGGAATAGATGCCTCTGTCAAGATTTGGACGTTCAAATGTATCCCTTGTCAGCTCCACGCTATGGGAACCTGTACCACCACTCTCTAAGCATATATAGTAGGATCCCCTTTTGAGCGCATCAACATTGATGTCATGGGACTCCTGACAAGTTCAGATAACGGAAACCAGTTCACCCTCATCTTACAGGACTAGTTCACCAAATGGACAGAAGCTTTCGCCCTCCCAAACCAAGAAACCAGGACTGTCGGCGGCGCATTGGTAAATCAAGTTTTCTCCCTATTCGGGGTTCCCCTGGAATTAGACTCTCATCAAGGCAGCAACTTCGAAAGCCATCTATTCTAGGAACTTGGTCGCTTCCTTCACATCGTAAAAACAGAGACTACGCCTTTTCACCTGCGTAACGATGGTATGGTGCAAAGATTCAATCGATCTCTTGCTGCCATGCTGACCAAAGAAAACCAGCTCCATTGCTGCGATTAGGAGCTATGTTTCCCTTTTGAAATGATGGCCTACCGCACCACTGTTTACTCTAGTACCAGATTCACACCTGCGCACATGATGTTGGGACACGAACTCTCGCTCCCACTGGACATCGTAAGGCCTCGTGCACCCGGAGAGTTGAAATCCCCATCCCTGTACATCGGAATTGCTTCACCAATGTCTGGAGGATGCGCACGAAATGTATGACCGCATTTTCCAGACATGTACAAACGACAAAAATCCGCTCATGACCGGTGTGCCTATGACAAACACTATGTGACCTGTAGGACTAGCTACGCCGAAACCGGTAGCCCAACCCCTGTGATATGCTATGGCCACACTATGGATGGATATACCCGAAGCGTGTATGATGGCAAAAACGTCTATGACACAATTTGCACTTTCTGCACATGTGCCGGGCCACTCGGAGTACCTCCGTAATAGACAGGGTTTTCTTCATATAATGGGATACGAGACTGATGAGTGGGTGGACATTTTAGCTTTTCATACACATGATCTTTGCACAGTTTCTTCCTCGTAATGGCAATGATCACAAAAGTTTCTGGGAATGTTTGGTATATCTGGAGATCCTGAAAGAAAGACTCAGCTTTCTCACCATGATGCTATCAGGCCAGGACGAAAAGGAAGACACTTATAAAAACATCAATTCCAAAAACGCTTTGAAAGAAAACAACCAAAAATGCCACGTCAACATTTAAACCGTATGATACTACCGAGAACCTACACCAGAAAAGATGAATACTGATTGATTGAAAGATTCTTAAGGAAAGCCAGCCATTCGCTGAAAGATAATAAGATGCAGATCAGAGAGTATTAAAGCTGCTCATCCTGTGATCTCAGGACCGAGCCGCTGAAAGGTTGCTCTGTCACTGCCTCGCCAATGACCCCAGTCGACGGTACACATCCCTCTTCCCGGTTCAGTAAATGAGGGTGGAAATTGCACTGCAGGCCTGCCGGGGGTTCAACCGCTCACTGTGGGCTGTCATCTACACAGGAAGTGGGTCAACCTTCAATTTTGGAAAGACCACTCTGAAAGTAACTGGCAAAGTAACTGGCAAAATAACAAATTAAATTCTCCGCCTCCAGCAAACAACGGCCTCGCTGATCAGAGACCAGTATTCTGATTTCGGAAGAATGTAGGCTTGTCTACACACCAGGTGCACCACTTTTTCCTTCTCGTGGAGACACCACCTGAAACATTTCGGCTGAACTCCACATGCCGCAAAGAAGAACTCATCAAACGCCGCTCAGCATCAGCCTCTGAGCGAGCCTGACTCCCACCATTTACGATCTTCGTTGTGCAGAACATTCTACCACATTTCGCTTTAGAAGAATAGAAGGATTTTCTGCCACTATCTAGAGCAACCGCTTCAGCTTATTCGACTCTAGCTGTGTCATTTGCTAGATTCGGCCGCACCGCATGATGAACTTACTCTTTCCGTGCTGCCTCTTTGCGACCGCTTAATACATTATCCATTCCAGCCAGCTCTGCTTGCCTGGCTTATTATGATCTCTGGCCATTGCGGATTAAACCACCGTGTGACGTTTTGCCTTTGGCATATACCTACCGAGGTTGGTTGAAAGCCAACAATGCCTGCAATAGCAAAACCTAGACCACGCGTTTGCGGGACTGTTTCTTCCGTGACTCTGACATTTTCCACGGTACTTAGGAATTGAAATGAGCATGATTAAGATCTTAAATACACACACTAATCCAGTTCTTACTTTTCCTCTTTTACATAATCGTCAGCGATACTGCCCTAGGATCCTTTTTGACTTATTCTTTCCAACGCTTTTGAGCAGTCGTTCTGTTTCGCATCAAGGAACATTTAGATATGGGATCGTCCATCTGGGCTGTAAATTACAGTGCCCCATTCAATGTGGAGACAAATTACTAGCGTTGTAACGGTGTTGGAGAATGGAGTATCTCGCCAGTGAGGACGTACAACCATTTTCACAGCTCTTTCCAGCGGGTGACACCCTGCACGCTTAGCGCTGAAATATTCGCACCCTCTCCCTTACTTATTCGATAGGCCCCATGCATTTCACTTGGACTACTTCTAACTAGTAATAATTGTCACCAGCGGCCTAGCCACCACTCTCTCTGGTTAGCTCTCCCCTCCGCCGAAACTCCCACAATTGATGCATCCCTTCGATCTTGCACTGTCTCGGACTCTAAGAGTAGGATATACCACTAGTATTGGAAAAGCCAAGTTCTTTGGTCTGCCGCACCTCTCAGCCCGCCTTGACCCCAATCAATGATAGCCGCCCCTTGGTGAGCTCTGTAGTGAATGGTTTGGATGTTGTAATACTGATTTTCGACACTTAAGACTGCTCTCCATGGACGTCCTCACCTCTGGTCTTAAATAACACCACCCCAGTCCCAACCTTTTTCTTTGACCGCTCAAATGGGTCTCTTGACCGGTACCTACATTTTGTCGGGAGAAGTGCACCAGTTAATAGGATGCCATCAGCGTGTCTGCCTTACTGAATGAAGAACCTGACGGTGTAACTGTTTCCCTGCCTCCCCCCCCCCTCCGCTGGTTAGCGTACCTTTTTCTTTTCGACCACTTGGCCAGCGGCCTAGGAAGATCGTCCCTTGGACCACGTCAAGCTCCTTTTGATATCGCTCATCCTAGCTAGACTAAACCACCGCTTCGTGTAGGATCCCCTCCAAAAGCATTAGAATTAAGCGCACACAGAGCAGAGAAGGGCGTTGTTGATGAGTGCGTTCATTCCTTCTTCGGATCAACTAGGCGGCAACAACTAAAAACTTCTTCCCCCGCCCACCCTGCATGTTCCCTCGAACATTAAAGTAGAACTCTCCTTCCGTCCTGCTTTAAGCAGACTTTTGATAAATGATTAGCTTACATCACCAAATTACTTTTTCGACCAACTAACCTTAAAAATACACTTACACTGACGGCTGCAATCGACCGACCAACTGCCTGGAATAGATAAGAAAAGTCCACTGTCTCTTCTCCCACACCTCCCGCTTAAGACCCCCTCACCCACACCCAACCCGCCATATCACCCTCACCACACACACACACCCCATCCCCACCACCAGTACCACCCCCAACACACCCCCAACCCCACCGACCCCACACACACACCCACCACCCCCAACCATCCCACCACCCTCACCCCTAACCCAACGACACCAAGAGACAGCTGTTTCCTCTGTCACCTCGTAGGTCTGCCCACCTCAGGAATAATGGTAGCTCGGATACAACTACCGACAACGAGGATGCCAATTGCTCCTGACACCGCCCCATCACCACGTCTGAAGGAATGAACGTACTCATCAGCGACGCTCTCCTCTGCTCAGACTGAGGAGAAGGAGTAAGGCAGCAACAAGCAAGAGCACACACAACCTACCCTGCAGTTCAGCCAGATGACCATGGTCGGCAGGCATCCTGCACCTCTGCACCTCGAGCTCCCTTCAGCCAGTGATGCGGACGAGATCGGCCTACCAAGCGGCAGGGATGAAGCAAGCATGTTGCTGATTTCTAGCCATGCGCAGGTCCCTAACTCTGCTGGAAATGTCTGGCCGGACCTACAGATCTTTAAGGAGTTGCTGACTGCTCCGGTCATCAATTATTTGTGGAGGATCCCCAACCTCACATGAATGAGTTGGCGTCGCAAGCCCCGAAACTGGCACCAAGGACTGATGGACACCTGGAAGGATTGACGAGCATGGGGAGCCTTCACCTCCCGAACAGAGTGGACCCCTCGCTGCTCGACTGCCGTTTCTGCCCGGGACTCAAAGGCGCCATGGAGAGAGACCCCACACCCACCCAGATGCTGTTGAGGGGAGGGAGAGGGAACTAGTGTGAGATGGCGGCCGCGTCGCCACACCTCAGTTGTTGCTTCCAGTGGAGGTGATTTGAGATAGTCAGCCCAAGGTATTTTGTTAATGTCCAAGTATGAAAATACACCAGATGGTGGTCTGTATTTAAATGGAAGAAGATGTTTAAAAACATACTACTGGAAGCAGCAAACAGCGGTGTCCCTCATAAAACTACAAGAAAGTCATGACGGAGAATGCAGAAGAGAACTCATTGGATGAATTAGACAAAAATTTGAAGAGCAAGCGTAAAGCGTTCAATCAATTCAGAGCGACCTGAGAAAAAGTCCATTACAATGAATACGCCAAATACAGAAACCAACTAAAGAGAAAAGTGAGGAAAGCTAAGAGATATTTAAAATTGACTGTGCCCACTTATTACACAGAACAGCATTGTCGGTAAGAACCCATGTGGCGGGAATCCCCCATACCAATACCAACAAGGTGACACTAGGACTTGCGGCTGGATCATCACCACACACACAATAATTAGATATCAGCCACGACCTACATCAGCGTTCACACCCATTTCTCCCGCACATCCACCTGGATTTACACGCATCACACCGTACCATGGCACTGGCCGAGTGATGCTCCCACCTGGGTTCAGTGGGGAGGGTGACTGGGCCAACTATAAGGGTCAGTTTGAGATCATTAGTAGGACTAACCGGTGGACAGATCAGCAGAAGAGAGAGTATTTGGCCACCAAATTGTCAGTCAAAGTGTTACAGGTCCTGGCAGATTTGGGGTCAAAATCACCCAATAAATGAGGTAAATGACGCAAATATCATAGTTGCTACAGACACTGCATCAGGCTCAGCTACAGCAGATGGGTCTGCTCCACAACAAAACGCACCTCCCCCGAATCACAACAACGTGCCTAGAGGTAGGGGGCGTGGTCAGTCCCATCGGGAGACCACAATAATGCACCAGGACACAGGAACCACCACAACAACAGCAACCGGCAGAACACTCTTGAACAGTTGGAGGACATAACCAAACAAGACTCTGCCCAATCTTCTAACAACCCTAACCACCATGGTAGCTACACAACATACAACAAGGCTAGCGCATGTTTGGATGTGGTCAACTCAGGCACTGGAGAGAACGGTGTCCAAACCGACCTCCTTCCACCACGCCCGTAACTAAACACACAACAGCCTGAGCACCCATCAAACTAGAATGGACACTGAATAAAGAGTCACTTCAGTGCCCACTCCTGCAACCCGGCTCAACTACAGTGCTCGGACAAAAACGTCAGGTGACTTCACCAACTACAACCAGTAATGCAACCTCCACTCCAAAACACACTACATTAGCTATGGTTTCACACCAGTCGGTACGAACGATGCATGCTGCATCCGCAGTACTGGCACCCATACCTTCTGTGGTAAACTGTGTCCCAGCACAACCCGCACCTACTAAAGCAAGCACCACGTCCCACCACCAAGACACGTAATGCACAGTGTCCGCTGGTGCTATGCAATACACAACTCCCACCATCATCCCCTACCGCATCCAGGAGCAGTGTTAGTGATACGGATAACTCCCAGCATTCAATATCATAGATCCGTAAAAAGCATCGTCTAAAATATCGAGACAGACGACAGCATAGACATGGCTTTTCTGTGCATCTACTAAGCATATGATGATGCATTGTCCCAAATGGATGGCACGGTTTGCACACTGCAACGGCACCGCCAGTCTGATCCTACCAGCTGTCTACATGAGCTCTAAATATACCCTACCAGCAATAGAACCAGCACCATTGCTACCCCCAACTCTGTCATCGCCTAAGCAGCATAAGCAGCAGCGACAACAGGTTGGCCCCTTCTACACTCAGCCACCCACTGTACTCACGGAAGCTATTGAAAAACAGGCAATCTACATACAAGACCGCACAACATCCATGGAAGATCAACGGAAAATAACCGTAGAAACTCTTCCGCAAGCACACCGCAAAGTAATATATATGTGTGCTTGTTTATTTGGCGGTATTTCTACCAGTGCTACCGTAGACACTGGAGCTTCCGTCACCGTATTCAACCAGTGCTTGCACGAGACCATCCCACCTCATAAAAAGTCACCCCTTAGGTCAAGCAGTAGTGGCGGAATTAAAATGATACCACCTCCCTCAACTGGATTTCCATTTAGACAAATGGCCATGGCTATGCTGTGTGTATTTTCTTGTGCCTCAAAAGATGCATCATATATCGATTTAACTTTCACCATGGCCGTTCTGTAATAGAAAGGGCATATTTAATCCGCACTAATACGGAACTTTCCATGACTGCTTAATTCGTAACTTTATATTCGGTACGTGACTACCTACTAGACATCCAATGTGGGTTTTTCTTCACCGTTCCTGAGTATGAGCTGCATCAGTTAGATTGTCTGCAGCTAACCAGCAAACAGCGACTACGGAATCGTGCCAGATTGTGCTGCATACATGTGATGTTTCAACTACAGTGACGTTTTAGGACATTTTTGTACCAATGACTAATAGGTACTCTGTAATGTTATTATTTGACTGTTTTCCAGTAGGTACCGATTACTTTTAGGTGCCGCAACGTCGGATGTGACCGTTATTATATTTTATTGTATATATTCATTTTATTTGGTACTGATGACTAACAGGCACCGCAATGTCGGATGTGACCTCGTTATTTTACTGTATTCTATAGTTATGTAATATGGCAGTAGCCATCCAAGTTAATACTTTTTGTTTAGTCACTTATTTATATTCTACAAAAATACTTGGACCGCACTTCGCTTAGGTTACACTATACACCAACAACAAACACGCCAGCTTGTTTCTCCTCTACAGCAACAATTTTTCACTAAGGTCGCTGGTCATGTGTTCACTAGCAAACATGACATGCGGTCACTAAACCTAACTATGATAGTTCGGTAGGATGGGTTTAAAAGTAACTAGGGACGACCACTCCAAAGGAGACTTGTTCGTGTAAAGCTTCTTTTCCGAGTGCTGTGGATCCGTTATACCCAGCACACCGGCAAGTTTGTATAAATTGGCCATCTACCTTAGGGCCTCCTAAATTCTATGTAATGAGTAGTTGTCTCTTCATACGCTTCTCCAGCCACCTGGTCTATTAATTGATTTAAGAAAATATTGGGGTTTCTTGGCGGTCAGAATCAAAGTGTCGATGACCACATACATCCTCTCTATATCTTTGGATACCTGTTAGCTAAGTCTTTATGCCAAAGTAAGAACCACTTCGAAAATATAATTATGTTAGCCTGACTCAGCAGTGAATTCTTTTGGGAAACTTCCTTAATCCTAAATCAGATAAACGTAAGCTCCAGTGAGCACATGGTCCGCTCTCAAAACACTAGGTGGAGGATAAAGACACAGATCGCCATCTAACTCAATGGTGACTGAGGGCGGCCTTCGAGCCCTCCACGCCTTCACAGGAAGGTCACCATGGTCGGATATCTGTTTCTCTCTCCCCACCGTAGATAGAGATGTGCTCTCTAAAAATTCTTGTTTAATGTGACTTGTCCCCGTGTTGTTATGTGTGGCTGTGCTGCGGTATGCGGAGGGATCGTTACTTGATTCTGAAACCATCACCAGACGACATGTGTGCATGCAGTCAGTCTGAGGGGGATGCTCTGTGGTGGTGCCCGTAGTGAACACCCGAGCAGAAATAAAGCGTCATCTACTAAATCAGTGTCTTTAACCCACATAAGGTGACGGTGTTGAATTCTACGGAACTCATCCACCCCACCTTCACATAAACCAGCGTGCATCCCAATAACTTATAATTACACAAGGTTGATTTTCTTACTCTTAGCTTTGTTTGAATTATTATTATTATTATTATTATTATTATTATTATTATTATTATTATTTTATTATTATTATTATTATTATTATTATTATTATTATTATTATTATTATTATTATTATTATTATATGGCTCATTTATATAGCGCTTATCAAAAAATTGCTCTAAGCGCTTTACACTAGTTAGTTATTAAAAAATTATAGGTAATTTTAAACAATCAGTCATTAAAAAACTATCGGTAAGTAAACAATCAGCCATTGGTAAAAACAATATAATTAGTAAAAGAACGCTATGGGCAAGATGTTAAAAAATAGGACTAGATTTTTTATGATTAAAATGGAAGGGCAGCGTGTAAAATAGTGCTATAGCAGTATAGTTAAAAAAATTAACAATTAAACTGAATGCATACAATATTGACTTAGAGAAGTATGAGTAGTTTCTGAAATCGCGTAGGCCTAAGCGATTGTGATTAGACTGGCGCATATTATTAAATATTTGCTATCATCTCGAAATGTCCCATGCCTCTGTGGAATGATAGGGCTTATATCATATACGGTCATATCTGACAGTGGCACACTGTTTTAAAATTTGCACAAATTAGGGCAAATCCAATACTTAAACCATTAATCATAACAATAGAGAAAAATGAAACCTAGTCGTGTATATAGCTGACATACTCAGCTTTATGCCATTACAAGTCTGATGATGAGTATTGGCTAATTTCCAAGATACCATGTATGTATGTTAGCATGTATGTATGTATGTAGGGCTGCGCGATATACCGATACCATATTTAAAACCGATATCCTGCACTGACGGTTTCCTAACCGATTATAAAAAATAAATATCGAAAAACCGATTATGAACATATTTTCGGTTTTTTTGTATCAGGATTGTTAAAAATAAAAAATACTAACGAGCATGAAAATCGTAATGAATAATAATGGCCATACTTTCCATTAAGCTACGTTCGGGGCAACTAATAATTGAACGTGGCCCCAAATGCGCATATTGTGCAACTCCATGTAACTCGCAGTACGAGAGAAATCAAGCAGCGAATTAATTAAATAAATATCCACTCGTCTTTTCTCTGGTAGTCTCAGATAAATTTGCAATATAAAACACAATACTAATGTGGGAATTTGTCATTAAAATTTGTATCGGGGAAATCATTTCTAAACAACGGCATCCATTTTATTTACGTCACCGGCTAATTAACATAATGCAAAGTCGTCCCAACACTAAATCGCCCGAATGCATCAAAATCTCGCCAATAAATATAATGCTGAATACATTTTGCTGATTAGGATATAATTTTAAATAAAATTATTACTCAAACCGTTTTTAAAACGTTATCTTCTATACACAATATCATATAAACGTATGAAATTCGCGATCGCAATATTACAGTTAATATTTTCTTCAAGGCATGATTTCGTCCTCGGGCCGAATTGGAAATGAAAGCAGAAAGGGAGATAATTACATCATAATTAATTACAATCGCGTAATTTACGTCTTTTCGCAACCTGTTTTGCTGATTTATGATTATTTTGACAAAATAAACGATGTCTATTTAACTGTGCTTAATATTTAGGCGGTCTAATTAATAATTTCAGATATTATAAGGTATATTAAGCTTTACAGGCGTAAAACGTTACGAATGTATCGGGGGCGTGAAAATACATTCTGTTTTCGTGCTAATTTTTATCATTTAAATTTTTTGTTTCATGTCCATAAAACCGATATTCGGTTAAAACCGATATGAAGTCATATCGAAACCGATATGGCTGTAAGCCAAACCGCGCAGCCCTATATGTATATATGTACGTATGTATTCTGCGGCTGTAGTAGTAGAAACATCCTACAGCTGTAATCAGTCCTTCGCTTTTGCCCACTGTGTCTTGTCCTCGGCCAAAATCTTTAGCTTCCTCAGGTCCATTCTTGACATAAGTGTACCTAATCCTGCTTTCCTGAGGTCATCTCGTGCCACGCTTAGCAGATTTATGCAATGACGTCCTCTCCTGGCTCTGTATGTGCTGGCTCCGAGTAGGGCGAATTCCAAGGCTCTCTGTGCTGGTGTCTCTTCTGGCATCCTTAGCACATGGCCAAACATGGACCATCTTTGCTGGGCGACTTTTATAGACAGCGGCGGCGTATTACACATCTTGTATAGTGCATCATTGGAAATTATGCTCTCTGGCCATCGGTGTCCAGTGATGGTGCGTAGGTGTTTGCGGGGGCAGGCATCAAGTTTGTCTAGAGCTGCCTTTGGAGCTGCCCAGCTGTTACGGTTGTACATCATCAAGGATACGCAGGTTGCATTGTATAAACGTAGTCTTTTTACCAAGGGCATCTTTGATCTATGAATCCATAGCTTCCAGAAGGACTGGAAGGCTATGTTCCCCATGATGCAGCGTGCAGCAATGTCAGCAGTACTGCAAAGCAGTGAGCCTAGGATTTTACTTTTCCTCCATGGTTCGCCACCACGGAGTGGATCGTCATTTTCCTTAGTTTCATGCTTTGTAGATAGGTATATGTGGGTGAACTCTGTTTTGGATTCATTCATAAAGAGATTCTCAATTTTTAGTTTGTTTGCAGCTATTTGGGAGAAATTCGTAAAGGGGTTTCTTTTCCTCATCTATAAAGTCCACATCGTCGGCATATTCCATTTCTAGCGACATGCCCAGTATTGGCACCGGGGGGGGGGGGGGGGGGGTTGGTCTTGTGGAGTTTTCCTGCATGGATTTCAATGCAGCAGCCAGGT
Organism: Chaetoderma sp. LZ-2023a; assembly: GCA_034401795.1. NCBI lineage: Eukaryota > Metazoa > Mollusca > Caudofoveata > Chaetodermatida > Chaetodermatidae > Chaetoderma > Chaetoderma sp. LZ-2023a. The sequence goes on from CM067367.1 coordinate 103,579,147, forward strand.
AACAGGTGAAGAGCACAGGGAATAGACCATCTCCCTGTGGGAGCCGATTGATGTCTCAAACTCTACAGACTTCATCTATACCATGTAAGTACATAAACAAAAATGTTAGGTAACATTGCTAAACTTATTCAGTTTCATCTTCGATCTGCAATCTTTCTTACAGATTTGATTGCTCCATAAAATTAAGTATTATCCATGTATTTGTAAAGCAAAGATATTTCTCACAGGACCGACCCCACCCCACCCACCCCCGAAATATTCCTGGTTATAGTTAGTTGTACAGATCCGCAGTACGTGCTAGGTCAGAGATCACTGAATGATGAGGTTCTGTGGTACTGTGACCGTCAGGCTACCAACGTCTAAATAGACAAACCAGGTATGAGTGAATCCTAGGGATTCAGATAGAAGTCCGTGGCCGAGCTGTCAAGCTGAACAACAACATGAAACTATGCTTGGAATCACAACATCATGACGTCAGTGTGGTGCAATATCAACAAGATGTGTGTGATATATCCTTCAGTACGGTTCCAGCGAGAACTAGTTGGCACTAGTCGAACTCACGCATCTTCAAGAAAGTTTGTGGGGATTATATTGGGTAAGCAAGGAGACTTAACCAATCAGAACCCGGACTACCTCTCACCATAGTAATATCATATGGTGGCTAACATATCAACATTATGGTAGAGAAAGTTAAAAAGGTAATGATAGTAGTATAATATTAACGTTTAGAAAACATTTGGACAACATGGATCACACATTATACGAAGGTGACATAACAGTTTACACTTACGTGACATACATTTACATAGAGTGGGGAAAAGGTGCTTATCCATTGATTATTATTATTATTATTATTATTATTATTATTATTATTATTATTATTATTATTATTATTATTATTATTATTATTGACTTTGGGTTAAAGTTAATATTATTTGTTTTGGGTTTTTTTTAGTGATTTTGCTGGCTGTTATACCTAGTTGCTGACTGCCATGGTGATCAACTTTTGGTGCTTGGTGAAACATTGTGTTAGTATTTATTGATGATCATATTCTTAATGTTTTGTTTAAATGGCAATGGTGTTATGATTTGTGTGCGTAGGTTAGTGTCTGTACTATTCCATAATTGTATTGCTTTATATGATTGTGTTTGATGATCTGCCTGTGTTCGCTGGTAGGCTGTGTATAGGTTATTGTGTGATCTTGTGTTATGAGAATGTACGTCTGGCTGTTTTGGAAATCTATTTGAAAGGATTACGGGTAGATTGTCATTGTAGTAGTCCCTAAGAATAGTGTATAGTTGAACCCTTCCAATGTCCTCAAGTTTTAGAATTTTGTTTATTTTGACAATATCTTGTCCCTCTGCTGTTTGGGAGAATAGTTTAATAGAATGTCTTTGTAATGATTTTAGTTTTGTTAGCTTATTTGTGTGTGTGTTAGTCCAAAGAACATTACAGTATGTTAGATGAGGGAGGATTAGTGTACAGTATAGGTCTTTTATGATATTTGGTGTAAGGTATGGCCTGGGTCTGCACATGATACCAATGTTCTTTGCTTCCTTAGATATAACTGTTTCTATAGTCTTCTCCCAAGTTAGGTTCTTATCCAGGTATACTCCTAAAAAAGTTGGCATATGTGGCTTCTTGAATTTCCTGATTATTTATGCGAAATATAGGGAGAGCAGTTTTTCTTACTTTCGAGGATTTTGTGAAAAGTTTTGTCAACGTTTAGGGATAATTTATTCACTTTAAACCAATCTGTTATTTTTTCCATTTGGCTGTTTACATTTTTGTACAGTGAGTTTATATCCTTGTGGCTGTAGAAATCATTGGTATCATCTGCAAATAAGGTTAGTGATAGATGTTTACAGGAATTAGGAAGGCCATTCATGTATAGTAGGAACACCAGCGGTCCTAGAATTGAACCTTGGGGTACACCACAGATTAATTTTCCATCTTCTGATATGACACCGTTAAATTAAAAACATTGTACTCTCTACATGCTCTGTTCCATAGCGATTCCAAATACAGGTAGATAGGTATCTGCTTTCATGAAGAAACATGAGCGTAGATTGATTGCAGATTCAGAATCTCATTCAGACATGGCAAGATCGAACTCTGTAACGATTCCGATTACATATATGTCACTGCTTTTCTACGGACACATTATGTGGATAGCATGAAGAGACACTAACGTAGAGAAGGAGACTCGTATAGTGCTTAACACAGAGAATGATAGCAACAGCAATAAGACCAACTACGGTCTCCACAAGTCAACATGTACGCCAATCAGATCATCCAAGAACAAACTAGATATCAACTTCAAAGAGAACACTTTTAAATTGGACTAAGCAAGCTATACTATATTAAAATGCTGAGGCAATGTTTTACGCCTCATAAAATGATGATGCTGATGATGATGATGATGATGATGATGATGATGATGACCTTCTTCTTCTTTTCGTTCGCTGATCATACCGCCAGTCCTGTAAGTGACTATCGACATGATCATAAGCGTCATCATCATCGTCATCATCATCATCTTCATCATCACTGTCAGGTGATGATAAAGGCAAGGTGGGGATAAAGATATAAGAAATACCACATATACAACCAAGCCAATGAGAAGGTGATACTGGAAGAAGTAAATAAAGAGAGTTATATAGGTGCATGTGGTGGTGGACCAATTTCTTACATTCAGGGACCACATACAAGCACAGGTCAACAAGGCAAATAGTATTATGGGTCTGACTCGAAGAAGTTGATGAGGATTTATATGAGGATATGCTTGTGTACCTATGCAAGGCACTAGTGAGGCCCCCCCCCCCGCCCCCCCAACCCATCTCGAATATGCGGTTAGTGTCTGGAGACCACAATTAAAAAAGATGTTATGGCATTGGGAAATGTACAACGGAGGGCAACCAGACAGGTACCAGCTCTAAAGGAAATGGACTATCCAAACAACCTGAGAAAGCTGGGGTTACCAACACTTAAGTATAGAAGATTGAGAGGTGATGCCATTGAAGTGTTTACGATATTAAAACGGATATACGACAGTCACTGCAGACATGCTGGAGCTGACAACCTGTACACCAACAAGGGCTCACAACTTAAAGCTAGAAAAGAAGAGGTCCAGACTAGATCTAAGAAAATATGCATTTACAAACAGTGGTGAAAATGTGGAATAGTTTCCTGGAAGAACTAATAAATGCTGAAACAGTGTTTGCATTTGTAGTTGGGTTGGATGCTTTTAGCAGCATGTAGAGGTGGAATATGATTTCACAGCAGTCGCCAGGAAGTCACATGAAAGGAAAGTTTAGGCTAAAGAAAAATGAAGATGTGGACAAAGAGGCAATAAATGTCTGAGTCCATAACACCATCCTAAGAAGTCCTAAGAATATGGATATAATAGATCGAGGATAAGTGTGAAATTACACCTTCCATATGTATATATATATATATATACCTGCAAAGCTAAATGCAAACCTAATTCAATGATGTATGGTAGGAGCATTTGGAGACGGGTGGTTGTTCATCGTGTTAATTAATTAGTTTATTATTATTATTATTATTATTATTATTATTATTATTAACAATAGCAACAATATTATTATTATTAGTAGTAGTAGTAGTAGTAGTAGTAGTAGTAGTAGTAGTAGTAGTAGTAGTAGTAGTAGTAGTAGTAGTAGTAGTAGTAGTAGTAGTAGTAGTAGTACAGGCATCAAAATTGGGCGTAACCAAACCATAGTTCCTGTGTTGATTATGCAGCTTAAGGAGTGCAGGATGAAAATTACGTGAAACTGGGATCTTTATTTATTTTCAAATCTGAGGTAAAAAAGTGTTTATATTAATCAGAGGCCCAGAATCATGCCTAGCACATATAATCAGGTCACGCAGATGACTGGCATATAACAGAATTATTGGTCACGTTGCTAAAATACCCGTAATCTATTATTATTTTATGCAGATTTACCAGATCTCATGGCCTGTGCTATTATTATTATTATTATTATCATTATTATTATTATTATTATTATTATTACAACAATAATGTTGTTGCGATGACTAGACTAATCCTGCTCTCTAGAGTATTTAACAACCATGGTGGTGGCCCTGGTAATTTAACTCTGGTAAGTCTAGGGTTGTTTTTTTATGAATATCCAGGAATATGATAGCATAGTCATTGTGGCCGGTATTGCTCTAATAATTTTCTATTATCGTGTGTTTAATGTTTCGTTTGTAGGATGTTTTGGTGATAATTTGTGTGCGTGTTTCTTCGCCAGTGCAGTTCCAGAGTGCTATGGCTTGTGTTGATGTTTTGTTTCTGGATGTTTCTGTGCGGCAGTATTGTGTATGTAAGTTATGTTTGGCTCTAGTGTTGTAAGAGTGTATTTCCGTGTTGTGTGTAAAGAGCTCTGAGAGAGGGGGCTGGTAAATTACCATATGGAAGTTTCTTAGGATGGAATAAAGATGCAGTTTGCCAATGTCTAAGTTTTATTAGTTTCACGGCTTTGAAAATGTGTTGGCCCCTTTGCTGCTTGAGAGAATAACTTAATGGTTTCTTTTGCAGTGATTCTAACTTTGTTAGTTTTGTTTGATGTAAATATGAGAGGGTGCTAAAGAGGGTTTTTATTAAATTAATTGGTAGGTAGGATTTAAGCCTACACATGATACCAATGTTCTTTGCTATCTTGTATTTAATAATTCATATTGAAGATTTCGGGTTGTCTACCCTTGTTGATGACGTATGCCCTGCCCTCTTCGATGAAACTTTGACGGGTGGTTGCTGCGACAACCAATTCCACCGAGGAAGGCGGAGCGTGACACTAGCTTGCCTCGTAGGTAGCAAGACCTAACGATATTTATTTTAGTGCCTGGGCCTGATCTAAACTGCGTGCTTCAGACGATAGATTCGACACGGTGGTCTTCCGTGTTCTCCATAATAACAACAATATATTCCAAACTTTTGCCTTGTATATACCACAAGGTGATCGTTTTATTCGCTATCTTTAACTATACAATAACCTACAAAGTTGGTCACTTTTACTGTAACCGGTTTACGTATCTTACAACAATAATTATTTTTCAATCTACGTTTCCCAAGCTTCTCAAACTTAGCTTCTCAAACTTAGCTTCTCAAACTTAGACCAGCTCTTGCTTATTTAAAACCATTCAGCAAGAGTTTCACAAGGTGCGAGGCGGACCGACTCTTGACTGAATGTTAAAGTCCCCCTTTTATACCATCTCATTTTCTATACCCTGTTGTTCCCTAGAATTCCAGCTGCCTCCCATGACAGAATGATGTATGCTTGTTTGATAACAAGCTTCGATTTGTGTACCTAACGCCTATAAATCTGTCAGAATGACGAATGATCGGTAAACAAGTTACCATTCCTCTTAGCCTGACTGATTACTTTTCGGGTCATGCCTATGAATCTGTCAGAATGACGAATGATCGGTAAACAAGTTACCATTCCTCTTAGCCTGACTGATTACTTTTCGGCTCATCCTCTCAAGCTTTCGTGAGAATATAGATCGCTATCGTAACTAACTACGTCCATATATCATATCTAATCTGATTCCAGCTTGACGCTAATCATTTTGTCAGTTTGATAATGTATACATTCCTCTTACAAGGACGCTATAGACGGTGCCAGTTATCCAGTGCTGATAATATATATCCAAATAATAAGAGGCCCCGCACTACGCCTACTGGTAATGCATCTAAATATAGACTGTTACCTAATGCTGGTAATATATCTACATATAGATTGTGATCGCATCGTTTCTGCGAAACTGCTTGATGCCACCCAGTGCATCTAAATATACCTCGTGACATAGTCTATTAGCTCACCTGGTATTCAAAACATGAATTTCACTCGGGACTCACTCGCACATATAAGACGTCCAGTGGGGTCATGACTTCCCACCAAACAGTCCCATATCTACACATGCCCCTCAACCGAAGTTAATTAACCGTCTCTTAAGGCCTAAAGAGAGTGATAATTAACTCGTTGTGCACTATCAACAACCTAAACCACGCCATACCAGAGTCCTCCAGACTATGTCATCCATCACAATTACATCATATCTTAATCCAACAATGTTAACTAAACGTGTCCGGGTAATGGAATATCATGCGCAAGTGACCGTCCCCGGAAACATAGGAAAACAGCATAATCCTATACAAATTACAAACTTGTCCGGATAATGGAATATCATGCGCAACTGACCATCCCTGGAAACACATTAATAGCATCATTAATGTATAAATATATCAGTATATATGCGTAATATGACAATATCAATACAATACAAAAATCACAGTGCAAAACCATTACAAATCATGTTCAGTTATTACGATATTATAAAAGTCAATTCCCTACCACTGAGTGTTCCATACACAACATATGAAGTTAACACCAAAATGTCATTGGGATGATTCCAATCGGTCACTAAGATCCACGTTAGGTGTACCAATGTCATTGTATAGCTCCACGTCTATCCAGTCGTCAGCCGTCGGGTCGATCTCGGTCCTGGCAATAGCATTAGGCGACGACCCGGCCAACATCTCCACCATTACCGGCAGGGCTGCAGTTCCCCGCGGTCACTACTATGGGCCGCAGGTGGCTTGCATTTGATCCAAATCCACATGCGGTTCAAAATACCACATTTATATAATATAAGCACTATCACAACCACTACAACGGAGGAGCCCGGTTCCAGGGTTGCATTTTCAAATGATTCACTATCATGGACTGGTTCAAAACCCCGGTCACGTCCAAGTGGGGCATCTCAATGGCCAAGCTAACCCGAGTGTACGTCCGACTATAAGACGCAACAGGCTCGAATTGCCAGCCCTTCCCACTATACCCGCATTCACCAGACATTAATGCATACACGCCATTACTCACCACCCACCGGTCAGTCAGTCGTCCGTCGCAGTGTATTTCCATGGTTTCACCGAAGGTTTGCAACACAACGCCTACTTTCTTATTGGCAAATAACATGCTAATGGTTACTTCGGAGGTTAATAGGACCATCCACCTCGACTAAGTCAAAGACTCATATCCGGTCCGTAATGCCAGTCGCCTCCAGCCCAATTGTGATATTCCTCTGAGAATCTCCCGTTAATAGGCACCCACTTCGCATAAGATATAACCATTACCCAAGGGTAATACAACCATAACTGCATCTTGATCGGCGGCAACACCGAGGACGTTATATGCAACATCCTGGTAACAGTTGCAGGTCCATCGACCTCAAGACAGTTATCCAACACGGTTTCCCCTCGTCCCGTAACTCCCATTAACATCCTACACAAAACCATGATTACACTGATTACCACAATTGAATGAAATACACGATGCTACGCTCTCTGTGATGCTTACGGTACAGAGTATTAGCCAAAACCACTATCGGCGGCTATGTCACCTTATAACTGCCTCTATACGATCGATGAAGTCATCGTACAGGGCGCGGCCAAACGCACCAATCCTGAGTCACTTGTTGTCGGCTTCGACCTCAGGAGCGTGCCTGCGCTTGCGCATAAAGTAGCGCGGTGCTGGCAGCGTTTCCATTGGTTCCGGTACACTCTCGGGTACCTCCTCCGAGCTGTCCATCACCACTGTCTGCGGAGTCACGTGAGTTTCCATCGGTGACTCATGGTTTCGAGTCTCACTCGTACCAGGTTGACTGATGTTATTATCAACCATCCTACCCCTCTTGCTCACCCCTGCCTCATCTTCAGAAGCTGGTCGCTTCCTACGAGCTCGCTTACCACGGGTTGCATTGGGGTCGGATTCTGGCCCTTCTTCGGACCTGGGGAGCATCATCACCTTGGGATGATGGCTATCTTTCGTACCCTTTGCAGGGTTACGAACAGGGCGTGGCCGTACCTTGTTCCAGCACATCTCTGAGTCGACTACGCATAACTTAGCTATATTCAGTACGCGCACCTTCCCAGACCGTTGATGCCGGACATGAGCCACAGGCCCGTTGATCTTAAAGATCTCATACTCGGGGTCACTGCGAGAGGTCAACTTCATTCATTCCTCCGCTTTCACGACCACCGAATCACCCACCTTAAATACACCAGCGTTTGCACGCCGGTCAATCTGTTCACGGTGGACCTCGCGCGACCTAGCCGTTTCCATACGAGCATGCAGCAAGGCATTATTGAGACAGGTCAGTCTCTCACCCAAATCCTGCGATGCGTCTATAGGAATAGCGAACGGCAGTCTCGCCCGTCGACCGTATGTCAGATAAAATGGCGTATAACCAGTAGTGGAATGACGAGTACTGCGGTAAGCTGTTAATGCCGCACCCAATTCGTCCTCCCATGTGCGAGAAGCGTTGTTAACCCCTTTCTGGATCAAATCCTTAAGGGTGCGATTAAACCTCTCGGTACGCCCGTTAGTTTGTGGGTGGTAGGGACTCGATCATCTATGATCGATCCCATGTTCCCTGAATCTCTCCTCCAGAGATTTAGAACAAAATTTTTTTCCCTGATCTGTTATCAATATCTCAGGGACACCATGACGGGCGACGTACTCATTGAAAAACTTGTCTTTAACATTTTGAGACGTCTTTGCTGGGATCGGATATGCCTCCACCCACGCCGAACAGTGATCGACTATCGTCACGATATACACATTACCTTTACTCGACTCTAACAGTGGACCTATCAGATCCATGCCGATTATTTGGCTCGGATAATTGGCCATGGGCATCTCACTGTACCGTGGTCGAGTGTTGACAGGTCTGTTGACCTGGCACGTCGTACACGTCTCTAGCATACGTACCACGTCTTTTCTCAAAGACGTCCACACGAACGAATCTCTTACCATACCGATGGTCTTCTGCAGACCTTGGTGACCGGCTCATTCGTGAGCCATCCGGAGCACTTTCTCACGGAACCGGGTAGGTAACATGATTCTGGGGTACTCAGCGTCCAACGCTGAAGGTGTAATTAAAGAATATAAAATACCGTTCTTGACCATATACTCCTCCGGGGTGTTCTTGAACAACTCCGGGTATTCCTTGGTCTGCTCGGCACACAACTCGTCGTAGGGAATGTCGAATACCTCGAGAGGGGCATGCGGTAATGCACCCTCGTCTACATCCGGTATGACAAAATCGCCTGTGTCTAAGGTGGCGATCGCCACTGGATGATGCAACCTGGACAACATGTCCGCTCGAATATTCTTCGAGCCTTGGATGTATTCAATCTTACATCCATACTCGGCAATCAGCACCGCCCAGCGCTGCACTTTCGTGTTCATAACTTCTCCCACAAACAAACTCTTTAGGGGTTTGTGGTCAGTATACACGGTGAACTGCGTGCCAAATAGATAAGGCCTAAGCTTCTTTAATGCATATATCACAGCATAAGCTTCCTTTTCTATCACGGGCCAGTTTAGCTGACTGTCCTTCAGGGTCGAGCTTACGTACTGTATCACTCGTTCTATACCCTTATCATCTACCTGTACCAATATCGCACCTATCGCATAGCTAGATGCATCGGTATAAAGCTTATATGGAGCATTCAAATTCGGATAGGCAAGAACTGTCTCACTACACAGCAAGTTTTGTAATTTCTTAAACGCTTGCTGTTCCTCCTTACCCCATCCGAAACGTTTGTACTTCTTAGTCAATTCTATCAAAGGCGTAGCAATTTCGGCATAGCCTTGCACACAAGAGCGGTAATAACCTGTAGCGCCCAGGAAACTTCTCACCTCTCCCACATCGCGGGGCGGTGACATTTCCCTTATGACCTTGACCTTTTGTACCTGAGGAGCTACTCCTTGTGCGGAAATGCGATATCCTAACAAGTCCACAGACTTACGGGTAAACTCGCATTTCTTTTTCTTAACCTGCAAATTGTAGTCCTGAATCCGTCGCATAATCTTACGCAAATGCTGTGCATGCTCAGCCAGATTTCTCGAATAAACGACTACATCATCAACAAAAAATGCAAATATTTTCCCACGAATTCACGGAAAATATCGTTCATTGCCCTCTGAAATACGGCACCTGAGTTGCAAAAACCAAAAGGTATCCGAATAAAGTCGAACAAACCTTCACTACAAACGAACGCTGTTTTCTCTATGTCTTGGCTGTCCATTGGTATCTGCAAATAGCCAGACTTCAAGTCCATAGTCGAAAATATTGTTGCGCCACGCATCGAGTAAAAAATATTGGTTATATTTGGTAATGGATAACTGTCTTTGCGACATATAGAATTCAACTTCCTGTAGTCAACACAAAATCTCATGTTCCCGTCCTTCTTGGGCACTAACGTAATGGGTGACGCCCAGGGTGACGATGACGGTCTTATGACGCCTGCCACCAGCATTTCAGCCACTTGATTCTTGATTATATACTGCTTGGCAAGCGGTAGACGGTAGGCTTTCTGCCTTATAGGAAACGCATCTCCTGTTGGTACCGTACACTTCACTTTGGGGACCAATCCTAAAGTGTTTGGACGAGCCGTATCAAAGTTATCCGCAAACTCCTCAAGCACTTTGTCGATAGCTTTATATCCGGTCGTTTCTTTACAACTCTCATACACATAATTCGTCTGTTCCGTATAGGGATATCTAAAGGGATATATCTGGCCAAACCATACTACAACTTTGGCCTGATAGTCAATCTTTGCATTTCCCAAGTGCAAAGCATCCGCACCCAGCAAACATTCATGCCTCATTCTCGCTACCACCGTACTCGGAATAGGTTGGGCATTATTAAATTTTACCTGGGTCTCCCCCAAAAGTTCTGTTGGGGAACCATTTACTGCCAAGAGCGTCTTCGCCCTTTTTAATGGCCTAGCATTCAACATGCTACGCCATATATCCTTGCGAATCAAGGATGTACTAGCACCAGTATCCACTAAGGCATGCAAGTACTCACCCTGATCCATTGGACCGTTTTTATCTAATCTTAGACAGATTAGAAACCGCTCGGTCGGTATGCTTACCAACGGTCTCCTCCGTCCTTGTTTAACGAAGGGCTCCTTCGTCCACTAACCACTTCCGCGTAACTGTCTCCCCGGGAGGATGCGTCCTGTCCGACACTGTATGAATAACGGCCCTGCACATCCGTCCCTTCTCCGGTCAATACGAATCCATCGCGGTCTTCATATTCGTCCCGATCACGAAACTGATTGTTCATGTCCTTTCGGAGGTTACGCGAACAGTCACGGGGTGGTATATTTTTCTCCCGCTGCCGTCGGTTGACGATGCCGATGTCCATGTCCTCGGTGCGTGGTCGCTTGATGGCCCTTCGTGCAGGTGGACTCTGTTGCTGGCCCCATGCGGGACCATTCTGCGGTGGGCCTCTTGATGGGCAGTCCCTCACGTAGTGGCCGTCTTTGCCACACCCGAAACACTTTATCATTTCGGCAGGAGTTGTCTGCCGGCTCATGTATGCCCCGAAACAATTCTGGGCCATGTGTCCTTCTCTTCCGCAACTAAAACATGTCACGGGCGGTGCTCATGGTGGCTGCTTGGGATGCGGGGTGGGCTTCCGGGCGACTTCCTCTCGCGGCTGCATCGCCTGACGGCAGTCGCTTTTGTAGTGGCCTACCCGGCCACAGTTATAGCAGGTAATGTTTTGCAAGTCTTTCCCTGCCCTAACTGGTCTGAGCGATGGTGGTGTATGTGGTTTTGCCGGCGGTGGGGTTCTCTTCTCGGGCTTGGCGGCCCTAGTCGCCGGCTGCTGCTCTCTTACCTGTAGGTCGCTTACCAACCCACACAATTGCTCAACCATTCTGCTCTGTTGAGCAATCTGTTTCTTTAGCGTGCTAACTACGCTCCAGATCTCCTTTTCCTCCCTGGGACCCACCATGTTTACCTCCATGCTCTCCTCCTGTCACTCGTCGATTTTCATGGCTCGGAGCAGGTCATCACAGGTGGCTTCCTCCTCCGCAATCTCAATAGCGCGGGCCAGGGTGGTGGCCTTCTTGCAGACAATCCTCTTGCTAAGACAGTGATCGGATAGTCCCTTGAGGTAAATCCCCAAAATGGTCCTCCGGTTGTCGATGTTCTCGACAGGGTAAGCCCTGGCGCTCAGTTCCCGATAATGTCGGTTAAATGTTATGACGGTTTCATTCCGCCTCTGTCGTACACCCTCGAGATCATATTTTATTCGCTCTCCCTCATTTGCTGAGATGAAGTTCAGCGTTATATATTCGTGGAATTCTTCGAAGGTGATATCCTCCCTAACTTTTCCCATGAGGAACCCATCTATGGCTCTGGACAATTGCCCCCGTGCCGCTCGCGTGACGACGTAGGCTGGTACGCCCTCTAGCCATCCTTCATTAGCGACCCATGCTCGCCGGGTCTCATCGAGGAAGGTTCTCACCTCCTCCGGTACTACTCCATCACAGGGTTGTATGTGGTAGATCGTGTCCCGGATCTCCTTCCGGTACACCCGCTCGGTTTCCCGACGGCTACTGCTGTCGACGATGGCCCCCGCCATCGCTATGCCCATCGTTTGCATAGCGGCGATGGTTTCTGGTCGAAGCTGGTGGCCCACTGGTATCTCCATGGGTGGCATAGTTGGGTCAGCGGGTCTCTTGTGTCCCGTCGCCATGCTATCTTCACTGGTAATGGAGGCTGATAACGATTCTCTGAAGACGGGGTTGTTCGGGGCAGACTACCTCCATAGTTACCTTCACGGCAGTACCTGCGCTATACTCGCGATGCCATGTGATACGGGTGCTCCCTGACAATCTTGCGGCGTTTATGAATTCTTGTACCTGGTCAGCTACGTCGGTCAGTGCAATGGCTGAATTAGTTAGCGGTGTTTCTGGTTGGGCCATATATCTATCTACTCACTGTTGTTACTCTGAATCCTGGCAGTGGCTCGCCACTGAAGATTTCGGGTTGTCTACCCTTGTTGATGACGTATGCCCTGCCCTCTTCGATGAAACTTTGACGGGTGGTTGCTGCGACAACCAATTCCACCGAGGAAGGCGGAGCGTGACACTAGCTCACCTCATGGGTAGCAAGACCTAACGATATTTATTTTAGTGCCTGGGCCTGATCTAAACTGCGTGCTTCAGACGATAGATTCGACACGGTGGTCTTCCGTGTTCTCCAGAATAACAACAATATATTCCAAACTTTTGCCTTGTATATACCACAAGGTGATCGTTTTATTCGCTATCTTTAACTATACAATAACCTACAAAGTTGGTCACTTTTACTGTAACCGGTTTACGTATCTTACAACAATAATTATTTTTCAATCTACGTTTCCCAAGCTTCTCAAACTTAGCTTCTCAAACTTAGCTTCTCAAACTTAGACCAGCTCTTGCTTACTTAAAACCATTCAGCAAGAGTTTCACAAGGTGCGAGGCGGACAGACTCTTGACTGAATGTTAAAGTCCCCCTTTTATACCATCTCATTTTCTATACCCTGTTGTTCCCTAGAATTCCAGCTGCCTCCCATGACAGAATGATGTATGCTTGTTTGATAACAAGTTTCGATTTGTGTACCTAACGCCTATAAATCTGTCAGAATGACGAGTGATCGGTAAACAAGTTACCATTCCTCTTAGCCTGACTGATTACTTTTCGGCGCATGCCTATGAATCTGTCAGAATGACGAATGATCGGTAAACAAGTTACCATTCCTCTTAGCCTGACTGATTACTTTTCGGCTCATCTTCTCAAGCTTTCTTGAGAATATAGATCGCTATCGTAACTAACTACGTCCATATATCATATCTAATCTGATTCCAGCTTGACGCTAATCATTTTGTCAGTTTGATAATATATACATTCCTCTTACAAGGACGCTATAGACGGTGCCAGTTATCCAGTGCTGATAATATATATCCAAATAATAAGAGGCCCGCACTACGCCTACTGGTAATGCATCTAAATATAGACTGTTACCTAATGCTGGTAATATATCTACATATAGATTGTGATCGCGTCGTTTCTGCGAAACTGCTTGATGCCACCCAGCGCATCTAAATATACCTCGTGACATAGTCTATTAGCTCACCTGGTACTCAAAACATGAATTTCACTCGGGACTCACTCGCACATATAAGACGTCCAGTGGGGTCATGACTTCCCACCAAACAGTCCCATATCTACAATATGTGTTTCTCCCATGTGAGATGCTTGTCTAAATACACACCTAAAAACTTAGCAAATTCGGCCTCATGTAATGTATCTCCTAGTTATCTACATAAATTTTTGGGATATCAGCATTTTTTGCATTAGAAAATAATATGTAATTAGTTTTGACGCCAGATTTGACTTTGGGTAGCTGGTGGATTCCTTATATAAAGAACAGAACAGTAACATTTAGCTGAATTGGATTGAATTACGATATCTTGAGAATTGAATAAATGGCGCGAAACGTCCCGGTCGAATCACCCATGTTACGAACCGTCCCGGAACCGGCTGGTCGTTATTGTAAACAAACATGTCTGCTATGAAAACTTGTGTTTCTTCTAATTCTCGTCCAAGAAAAGACCATTACACTGGCGAAATAAAGGAGCAATTGCGCAATGGTATGTATAGATTTATATTATACCGTTAACTACAATATTGCATATGCCAATCATATGCATGAATGTGTGGCAAAATATAATAATTGCAACTTCTTAACATGATGTGATGTGTTCCCGTGACATAAATTGCCATTATTAGCTCAGCTGGCCAGAATGGTCACATAAGCTTATGCTATGTCGACCATCCGGTACCCGTCGGTCCACTGACATTTTCTTTAAACAACTTCTTACAACAACCTCTTTGGCTCTTACGAACAACTGGGCCGATTTCAAATACAGTTGGCAGGATGCATCCTTATGTTCTAGCTTTTAACGTTGATCTGATATTCCTTTTCTCAGTGTACATATCAGATGTCTACAAAATACCTACAGTCATGCCCACCAACAACTTTCTCACTCTAATACTGCTATGTAATTGTTGAGCACCCCATCCCCTCCCACCCACACTCTCAATGTACCATATTAAAAACCCTGTATCTACAGTAAATATCCTAGATGGAAGAGATTTAGCGTGGAATATCCAGTTTCAGGGCGCCTAAGCAGAAATTGCTAATAATTTAACAAATACCAGAAATATTTAAAAATAAATTGGCTGAATTTGTTAGTGACTTTATCCCATATCCAGCGCCATGTTCGAAGAAAATCCTCGAAAACGAAATGTCAAAACACAGCACCATTAGGTGATGATGTACTTCAAAACAAACAAAAACGATGGTATCCTGTTTCGGTGATACCGCGTACAGGCTCGCCAAAATTTGTGTTTCTGGACAATACAGCTACCATATGGAGCAACAAATGCTGAGCGTCCAAAGTTGTCAGAATGGGAAGTGTTTTATTGTCATTTTCTCGGTTGATGGTGGTGAATATTTTCCTCAGATTGGAGCTAGTTGTGAGGGCTTGACTGAAGCATCAAATGGAAATATGCAAAAGATATTGAATAATATTATACTATGCGTATACTCCTTGATTTTGATAAAAATTGTGCTAAGAACATGCACTGCGCTGTTGACTTTTGAACCACCCTGTCCAGTATGGATTTTGACATTGGTTATGTGGTATAAATGAAACAGATGATGGGGAAGAATTTCCAATATTTGAACCAAAAAATGTACGTTTTTTAATTTAAAATACAATACTTTAAAGGAATATGATAAAAAGAGGGGAAACGCGGTAAACGTTGCCGATAATTACCGTACTGTTGGACTACAAAATTATGACGTCATGAGAATTTGTGTTGTTACACAGCGCAGAGTTCACCGAAACAAGAGCCTCACCGAAACTGGATACTCCACGATACAAAATATTATGAAGATCGTTTATATATAGAACACTCTAAGACAATCATGACAATATGGTACAAAATATATATGTTGTACCGTCCTGTGTTTACGCCTATACAGGCGTTAATATTATATTACGTATGTTTGTATTAACTGTCACCTTATATATTGTAATGTCTTGTTTTATGTGTAGGGGGTCCAACAATTCATAGGCTCTGCCTTTGATGGACTGCCCAACTGTGATGTATGTATACTATATATTAAGCGTGAAATAAATAATTTAGAATCTTGAATCGTTTCTTAATTCTATGCCACAGACTGGCAGATGTTTGTTCAAACAAATCTGATTGGTCGATTTTCACTATTTATCTAAATCAACTATAAGTCATCAAATTGGTATGCATTATTTGGATCGGATCTAAAGTATAATACTCAGTCATTGTCACACGATGATAATTAATATATAGTAATTTCCAAATTCCGAGTCCCGTACATTTATATCTGCGTAGTACTCAATTAAATTTTTCTGTTACGAGTCTATGAGTTTTGAGCATTTAGAGAATGGATTTTCGTTTTTTTCCCTTTCTCCGAGATGTTGGTTTGGAAATTGAAGACCTCTTGTCCTAATAGAAGGCTAGGCTACTAACAGGCGGAATACGGTAATTGTTACCAGCTTTCCGATATAATTTATGTGTCCTATAATATTATTTATACTATATGAGTATAAGGATTTTTTAGCAGGTTTTGTCCAAAATTTAGCATGCATCCAAGATACACTAGCATCTATTAATACTTGAATATACTTGTAAACATTATGCTCCTTCAGGCAATATCTATTTGGACTATAAATAGGAAGAGATCATGACCTAAAAGCAAGGGTCGTAATTCTGGTTCTTTAAGTAGGTGTACGTATTGCAGCCTATGGGGAAATACATCTGGGGCCTGAAACTAATTTGACTGGAACCTGTTGCTGCCATAGTCAGCTCAAGCTCACAATCAAATTAGTTTCAAAATATTCAGCTGAATATTCCTTGCTTCATAAAGAATTTGTATTTTTTTGTCTCTGAGGGTTAAAAGGTTAACACCATTCTTAAAACTGGTGCAGCTTATCATGTTAAGCTATGCATAGTACATGTCAACATGTCAACTTATCATGTTAAGCTATGCATAGTACATGTCAACATGGCAGCTTATCATGTTAAGCTATGCATAGTACATGGCAACATGTCAACTTATCATGTTAAGCTATGCATAGTACATGTCAACTTATCATGTTAAGCTATGCATAGTACATGGCAGCTTATCATGTTAAGCTATGCATAGTACATGTCAACATGGCAGCTTATCATGTTAAGCTATGGATAGTACATATCAACATGGCAGCTTATCATGTTAAGCTATGCATAGTACATGTCAACATGGCAGCTTATCATGTTAAGCTATGCATAGTACATGTCAACATGGCAGCTTATCATGTTAAGCTATGCATAGTACATGTCAACATGGCAGCTTATCATGTTAAGCTATGCATAGTACATGTCAACATGGCAGCTTATCATGTTAAGCTATGCATAGTACATGTCAACATGGCAACTTATCATGTTAAGCTATGCATAGTACATGTCAACATGGCAGCTTATCATGTTAAGCTATGCATAGTACATGGCAGCTTATCATGTTAAGCTGTGCTAGTCCATGTCAACATGGCAGCTTATCATGTTAAGCTATGCATAGTACATGCCAACATGGCAGCTTATCATGTTAAGCTATGCATAGTACATGTCAACATGGCAGCTTATCATGTTAAGCTATGCATAGTACATGTCAACATCGCAGCTTATCATGTTAAGCTATGCATAGTATATGTCAACATGGCAGCTTATCATGTAAGCTATGCATAGTACATGTCAACATGGCAGCTTATCATGTTAAGCTATGCATAGTACATGTCAACATGGCAACTTATCATGTTAAGCTATGCATAGTACATGTCAACATGGCAGCTTATCATGTTAAGCTATGCATAGTACATGCCAACATGGCAGCTTATCATGTTAAGCTATGCATAGTACATGTCAACATGGCAACTTATCATGTTAAGCTATGCATAGTACATGTCAACATGGCAGCTTATCATGTTAAGCTATGCATAGTACATGGCAGCTTATCATGTTAAGCTGTGCATAGTACATGTCAACATGGCAGCTTATCATGTTAAGCTATGCATAGTACATGTCAACATGGCAGCTTATCATGTTAAGCTATGCATAGTACATGTCAACATGGCAGCTTATCATGTTAAGCTATGCATAGTACATGTCAACATGGCAACTTATCATGCTAAGCTATGGATAGTACATGTCAACATGGCAACTTATCATGTTAAGCTATGCATAGTACATGTCAACATGGCAACTTATCATGCTAAGCTATGGATAGTACATGTCAACATGGCAGCTTATGATGTTAAGCTATGGATAGTACATGTCAACATGGCAACTTATCATGCTAAGCTATCGGTAGTAACATGTCAAGATGGCATCTTATCACACAATCAGACCTACCAATTCGCTTTTGAGAATAATTTTCATGGTTCGCTAATAAAATGTAAAAGTAGGCTAATTCACTGGCTAATGGTTTTACATGTATGTTGGTAGGTCAGTTCCTCCTAAACCATGATGACACATCTAATTCTATCCAGTATTTTATTTCTTACATGACCTGCTAGTCATTTCTTACTTGGTTATTAGCCTTAAGATCTAGCGGGATCATAAAGGATTAGATTGATAGGTTATCATTGGTCAGGCTAAGAAAGTCCAGATTTGGCTAGTGAAATCCCAAAATAGGATAATTCACTGGCTAATGATTTCAAATGAGTAGATTGGTCCCTGTTATCATGCTAAGCTATTGATAGTAACATGTCAAGGTGGCAGCTTATCTTGCTAAGCTACGAATAGTAACATGTCACGGTGGCAGCTTATCATTCTACGCTATGGATAGTAACATGTCAAGGCGACAGCTTATCATGCTACGCTATGGATAGTAGGGCTGGGCGGTATACCGGTTTCACACCATCTCACAGTTTTTTATGGCGACGGTTTAAAAACCATTACGAAAATAAAAAAACGAAAAACTGCCCATAAGATCGCCATTGCGCAGAATCTGGTGACTCTTTGAAACTAGTTTGTTCTTGACTTGCAGTTTAATATTATCATCTAGTGTAACCATTTGCTACTAGAGACATAAAATACAGTCATCTATAACTATTAGCCGTGGGAAAGCAAAGGGTGTTGGTGAAATCCCAACAAATCGGCCGAGGACGATCCGCGACAAATATGATTTTATTTGCCAGCAATGAATTTTACATGACGTAAGCTCTGCGGGTTCAATGTAAGATTGAATAATTTGAAAATCAAGTTCTTCCTTGTAACAAATAATCCTTTTTTCAATTCAAGTTTGTACTATGTTTAATTAGGATTCCAAATGTGACATGATACAAAAAAAATCAAGAAACGCGCTGCGAACACAACGTCGCTATACAATGAACTCCCAATCCAAACAAATCCCAAATTATTTCCCTTAGGTTTCGACAAACATAAAATGATCTATCACAGACTACGAAATGAAAACGATTAAGTCGCTTCTTACGTTGGCGGAGTAGTTACAACTAAAATACACCTCTTGGCCTCTCAAATATGAGCAGGCATAATGTGATTGGTTGTTAACAAATTCTTCCGCCAGGATATTCACTACTATCGATCTTTTTTCGTCTTTGTATATCTTCAAGTACGAAGTGTTGATTTAAGTAGATTTAAGTTAGATTCACGAATTATTGCGTTTATGTTGTAAAATTATGATAATCTCTTTATTATATGACATATGAACCTCGAAAAATAGTCAAACACATTTTTTGTGAGAATTCTTGAGGCGCGATTTCCGGGTTACGTGCTGAATGACATTCACCCGCTGAATGACAGTTTATTGAGGAGTATTACTAAATACAGAGTACTCGAATACAAACACATGACTTACTAGACTAGATCATACTGTAGGTGGTTATACGAACTCTAACCGTATGTGCGGTACTCTACTAGGAGCTTAAACTCGCTCTCATATCCGGATTCCTACTTACACGCATTAGATTTTACTACGCTTTCGAAAATAGTTACCTAATAACAGTGTTGAAAATCAACAATTTAGTAGTTAGAGTGTTATTTTCACGACATCACATGAACCAGACTTTATTGATTTTATTTATTTTAACTACTGTTTTGAGATAGATAGCGTCGAAGTGTGCAGTCGTACGTAGTTACCGTTATAATTTCGTGGCAATTTACGTCAGTTGTCAAATCGCAAAATACATGTACTGTAGCTAATGAAAACGGCATATTTTCATATTTCAAATTATTTTCGATCAGTCTAACCCCTTAAACCGGTATTTCGTTAATACCGGTTTAATTAGTGATACCGTCACCGGTTTTCTTTTAGGCCAAACCGCCCAGCCCTAATGGATAGTAGCATGTCAAGGTGGCAACTTATCATGCTACGCTATGGATAGTAACATCTGAAGGTGGCAGCTTATCATGCTATGCTATGGATAGTACTTGGCAGCTTATCATTCTACACTATGGATAGTAACATGTCACGGTGGCAGCTTATCTTTCTTAGCTACGGATGGTAACATGTCAAGGTGGCAGCTTATCTTGCTACGCTATGGATAGTAACATGTCATGGTGGCAGCTTATCATGCTACACTATGGATAGTAACATGTCAAGGTGGCAGCTTATCATGCTACGCTATGGATAGTAACATGTCAAGGTGGCAGCTTATCATGTTACCCTATGGATAGTAACATGTCAAGGTGGAAGCTTATCTTGCTAAGCTATGTATAGTAACATGGCAAGGTGGAAGCTTATCATGTTACCCTATGGATAGTAACATGTCAACGTGGAAGCTTATCTTGCTAAGCTATGGATAGTAACATGGCAAGGTGGCAGCTTATCATGCTATGCTATGGATAGTAACATGTGTAAGGTGGCAGCTTATCATGCTACACTATGGATAGTAACATGTCAAGGTGGCAGCTTATCATGCTACGCTATGGATAGTAACATGGCAAGATGGCAGCTTATGCTACGCTGTGGATAGTAACATGTCAAGGTGGGAGCTTATCATGCTATACTACGTGTAGTAACATGCCAATGTGGCAGCTTATCATGCTACACTATGGATAGTAACATGGCATGGTGGCAGCTTATCATGCTACACTATGGATAGTAACATGTCAAGGTGGCAGCTTATCATGCTACGCTATGGATAGTAACATGTCAAGGTGGTGGCTTCTCATACTATGCTAGGGCTTCACAATATACCGATATTATATCTAATACCGCTATCGTAGCCATACCGTTAGTTATACTGTAGAAGCTACTCTGTGGATAGTAACATCACAAAGTGCTAGTTTGATGCTAGTTCTTCTTCTTTTCGTTCGCTGATCATACCGCCAGTCCTGTAAGTGACTATCGACATGATCATAAGCGTTAAGTGCATGGATCCATGGTTTATTAGAGTGCGCCGTGCGGCCTGGAACCTCCGTCTTCAGCACTCGAGGTTTCTGTCAGGGTTACCTCACCCTTACCTTCTTTAGTCGCCTCTTACGACACGCAGAGGATACGGAAGGTGTATTCTAAGCCCCACCTACAGGGTTGATGCTAGTTGATAGTAATGATCTGTTTTATTATCTGCAGGTTATGGTGTTTACAGCTATGCTAACACATTTTTCAGATATGAAGGAGAATGGCTGAATGGCAAAAAACATGGTAACTACCATATCATATGTATTTAGTGGATATCTGTCTCACTGGCTCTCTTCCGTCCCAGCCTCTCTCTCCCCCTCCCTCACTCCCTCCCTGTTCCTTTGCAATCTCTGCCTTCGCACTCTGTCTCCCTGCCTTCCTCAATCCCCGCCCTCCTCCCCTCCCTGGATATCTCTCCCCTCCCTCCCCATTTCCCCTCTTCTCTCAATGCTTTTAACTAATACTTACCCTTTCTATTTCTTATAAAATTGTTTCTTGTGTAAATTTAACTACTGCTGTGGAAAAGCATATATTATATATTTGAGAAAATCAAGGGAAGTAACTGTTATCATAAGTAGTACATAAATATATATATGAGTTACCTCCCTGTTGATTTGACTCGTTGAGATCAGATAAACAGGGGAAATAAAACTTTATTGTTTTATTAGAACCATATAGCAGTTGTCTCCCTTGATCATCATTTACCGTTATACGGCTCATTGACTAATAACAATGATACCTTTGAATGGAAGAGTTTTGCCCCTTGGCAGAATCCAAATATAAAGCCATATTTTTGTAAGGGTATTGATACAATACTACATGTACCATGACTACCACACAGTCCTTGGTAAGAATAGTGCTTACCTCTTAAATGGTCACGCCCGCCAAACTCGGTTTCTGCAGCAGTCTTGGGAAATGTCAATTTACAGGCCAAGGGAAGAGTAATTTTGAAAATTTACCACTGGAATGTCTGGCTCAATAACTGAGTTAGTCATTCTAGTGATAAATTTTCAAAAAAAGCCTTTTCGCTTGACCTGTAAGTGGACAGTCACTTATGAAAAATGTTGATTTTCTTGACAAAAACCTCACCATTAACTGGTTAACTTTCCTCATGGACAACAGAAAATGCTAATGTTTTTGCAACTTCTTTTTGAAGATCGATATACACATTGACGTATTTGTTTTATCCTGTGTATCGAGAACAAACCTGTTGTATGAAGCATTGCTGGCTCAACTCAGCTCTATTTGCAACGAAGTATTTTATCAACTTTTTTCAGTGTGGGTGTGTGTGTGCGCATGCATACGAGTGAACATGTTTGTGTTGGCTCTTATGAACATGTAGCAAACTGGCTGAAATTATACACAAGTATGATCAGTAGGTGTGATATACATGGATTCTCAGCTCAATGGACCTTTCCAGTTTTAGCTATGCCCCGCCCATCTCTAGCTAAGCTCCACCTACACCTCACTCGTGTTGAGATCGGTGGATCTCTGAACTCTGACTACCAATTTCCAGAAAACTATGCAGGTAACAGTGCTGTAACTTAACATTTACAGATGAATGCCATCAGGGCATGCTAAAAATTAAAACAGAGTGCCCTCATTGAACTTAGGCTGCCCACATTCTATGTCATATAATAAATCGGTACACATACTTGCATTACTATTAAATATTATATGAAGATGCTATTTATAAAGATTAAAAGTGACCATTATTCTGAAATTGCATTTATATTACACAAGATGAGATAAAACTCAACAAACTATGGATTTATAAATATTCAAAGCACGGATATTTTTCTAAGCATGAAAGATTGGCATGCTCAACAAGGGCATAGATCTGACCATTGAGATCCACATGACCTCAGTGATTTTCAATTGCATTTGCATCAGGGCCCTCACTAAGTTATAGCACCGGGTAAGCTGTTGAATATTTTGAAAATAATTTGATAGTAATGGCAGCAACAGCGCCCAGTCAAATTAGTTTCAAAATATTCAACAGCATGTTTCTTAAATAGCAAAAACATACAATTCGTACAACAGGTCAGACTATTAAGCGTTAAAGCTGGACTTAATCGAATCATTTATGACGTCATGATTGTGATGTCAGCATACACATCGCATAGTTGATTATGATGTCATATGAGTGAGGAAATGGATTCATGAATTTAAGCTACAGTAGTTTCTGGACAACAAATCAAAGCTTAGCTGTCTCCAGTGGATACAAAATATAATATTAATTAATATAGCACATTGTCAGCTTTTTATAACTGGTTCTATGATTTCTGAATGGCTGCATATTTATCACCACCATGTAGGGCTGCAACGATTCCCTAAATTACAATGCGATACATATCACGATGTGTGTGTCACGATATGATATGTATCATGATACATAGCAAATGATGCGTAAAAAAACTTAAAATAAACAAAGAGCACAATTAACAGCAGCACAACAATGGGAACAATCTGTTTTGGGGGGAACTAGCTACCAATAAAATGCAAATGTTAACATAACCATTTTGCCCATAAATTCCTTGTATCTCAATTTCATGGCAACGATACAGGAAAGTTGTTACATATTTTGAAATTAATATGACTGGAGGCCATTGCTGCCTTAGCAATAGCGTCCAGTCATATTAATTTTAAAATATTCAGCAAAATATACTTTACCTTTTCAGGGCTTTGTCATTGAAAGGGTTAAGTTTTGTACCATATAAAGCCAACTGGTAAAGCAAAGAGCTTGGAGGTAAACTGTTTTATTAGTGTTTCTAAGTATCATGATAGTGACGATACACAGTTAAGTGTATCACGTATTGCGATACGCTTACTGTATCGCGATATCACGATACACTATAAATCGTTGGAGCCCTACCACCATGTGTTTGAAATGTATATCCTCAGGTCTCACCGCCATGGGTTTCAACTGTAAATGTTGTGTGTGAACAGACAGACAGCAAGAATCCTGATACTGATGAAATGGATTTGTTTATAGTTTATAGAGACTATTTTTGAAAATTTACCACTGCAATGACTGGTGCGGTTAACGAGCCAGTCATTCCAGTGGTAAATTTTCAACGATAGTTTTCTTTTGCTCTGCACATGGACATTTCTCGTGATCACTGCAGAAGCCGTTTTTGGCTGATATGAGGGTCAAAGAGTTAATAGTCAAGTTGGTCAGAATCACTTCTGCGGGGGTCTTGGTTATGTCAATTTGCAGACCAAGAGAATGATATTTTTGAAAGTTACCATTGAAATGGCTGTCTTATTTATCAAGTCAGTCCTTTCAGTGTTAAGTTTTCAAAAAAAGTCTTCTCTTGGTTTACAAATAAACCGAAACAAAAATTGTACTTTTCTTAGCTAATCTTAAATATTGACCACTAACCATTTAATGGTCAAACTGGCCCAAATCGGCCTATGCAGTGGTCTTAAGGAATGTCCATTTACAGGCCAAGAGAAGACTGTTTTTGAAAATTTAACACTGGAACGACTGGATCGGTAATTGAGCCAGTCATTCCAGTAGTAAATTTAAAAAAATAGTCTTCTCTTGGCCTGAAAATGGACATTCACTAAGTACAGATTTTCTTGACCAATATTGACCACTAAAGGGTCAAGGGATAAATCATTGAACGCTTGACCGGTAGATTGTTTTATTTGCATTCAGAATATCTTATTTTGACCACAGGTCACGGTAGACTCATTATGGCAGATGGGTCTTACTATGAAGGTCAGTTTAAGGATGGTGAAATTGAAGGGCATGGTTACAAGTATTATGCTTCTAATGGAAGGACATTCTCTGGACAATTCCACCAGGGGGAGCTGCAAGGTCACGGGGTGATGCGATACTGCAATGGAGCTTTGTATGAAGGAGAATGGTGTAAAAATAAGCGAGAGGGTGTGTATCTTTCTGTATGGGGGGAACCATAAATTTATGTTTTGCAATTTAGCTGGTTATCAACATTGCTTTGTTGGCTATTTATTGTCTAATCCGAGTGTTAACCCTTTCACCTCTGAATTCCCTATGTCTTATTTTCAAAGCAGCCATACTGGAAAATTGTGGAATATTTTAAAATTAAATTGACTGGCAGCAATGGCTTTCAGTCAAATTAGTTTCGAAATATTCAACAGAATACGTTTTATATCATAAAGAATATACTTTTCAGGGATTTGTTGGTGAAAGGGTTACTCTTATTTTAGTTGATGTCAGTCGAGACATAAGACTAATGGTCAAGCCAACCAAAACCAGCCTCTGCAGTGGGCTTGAGGAATTTCCATTTGCAGGCCAAGAGAAGACTAATTTAGACAATTTACCACAAATGCCTGGCTCGATAACCGATCCAGGCTCGATAACCCAGACAGTCATTCCAGTTGTCAATTTAAAAAATAGTCTTCTGACCTGCAAATGGACATTCAATAAGCAAATATTAAAATTATTGGGACCAAATTTGGCAATTTAGTGGTTAAAGTGAATGTTCCTTTGCCAAACAAGTGGAAACTATTTTAGAAAATTTAATACTATAGTGACTGGTCTGATAATCAGTCATTTAAATCATAAATTTTCAAAAATAGTCTTCTCTTGTCATGTAAAGTATTTAGTATATATTGATATTTTTGTAAAAAGCTTGTAAGATGCTATGTTGTCCTGACGCTAACGGTTAGTGTCCGTTGAGTCTGGATGCCGATGCACTGTTTGCGCGCTCCTTTTATAGTAATCTTGTACCCGATTGTACCCGATCCTATGTGTATGTACCCGGATTTGGTAGATGCATCCCATTGTTGTTGTCGTATTTGTACCCGACTTGATGTGTAGTTGTACCCGATTTGGTAACAATCTGTGTTCTTTATGTACCCAAGTTTTGGTGTACCCGAGTGTTTGTTTTGATTGTGTATTGGTGTACCCGAGTGCGTGTACCCGAATGTACCCGGTTTGTTAGTAAATTCGTACCCGAAATGTATAGTTTTATACATTGGGTTTACGGGATAGATATTTAGTAAAAGGTTATAGCGGCATTGGTCCATTTGTTGGTGGGCCTTTCCCTATTTGATCCAGACTTCTGGCGTTTCATACCCATGTTGGGGTTATACTCATCAGAGGAAATGTGTAGACACGTTGTCACAGTAGTTTTTACTGGGATGTGTATATTCGAAAATCATTGTATAGTAGTTAGGATGATAAAGTTTTTATCATGCTATAGTTATAGAAGAATGCGTGTGGTGTTAAGATGGCTGTGTGCCATTTATCTTACCTTAAAGTTCATCAAGTATTTGTTGCAGGGCGATTGCCCCCAGCTCATTCTCCCAGATGTTGTCGTCGTCAAGGGGAGGGTTGTCCAGGCAGTCGTTGAGGATGTCTGCCTGGTAATCCTCCTCTGCGTTCGGACCGGAGACGCCGCTGTCGGGGCTGTTTCGCCCTGGACTGAAAACCGGTGTGGCGGTGGCTGGTGTAGATGGCCCGTCTGTGGAACTGTTCAGTTCGGGGCTTGAAATCGGTGCTGTGTAGTTGTGATTGGTGAGATGGGTGGGCTGTCGAATTGTTCTGTAGATGAGGTGGGTGATGGTGATCTGAATGATGTTGATCTGTAGTCTGTTGGTGCGGCGGGTGAAGGTAGTCTTACTGGGCTATGTGATGAGTGAGGCTCAGGTGTAAAAGTGCGTGCAGTGTCGTCCTCGCGTGTGGCCTGTATATGTTCAGCACTCACCTGGCGGTGAGGGTTGTGTAGGCAGAAGATGTTTTTCTGTGCTTTTGATGAGAGGTCATGTAGGGTGCGTAGATGTGTCCTGAAGTCCATGGTTCTTGTAGAACTCTGGCCGCACTCGAGGCACCACCAGAAGCCTTGTTTTAGGTGAACCACACGGTTGTGGCGCACTAAACTGGTCCTCCAAGCGAAATTGGCGGCACACTTGGGGCACTGATGTCGGTTCATCAGCTGTTTTGTGTTGCTTCTGAACTGTATGATTACTACTAATGTTATGAAGTTAAAATCGTTAGATAGTTTGTAACGTTGGGGACGTCAGTGTGACGTTATGCAGGTGTGACGTAATGTGATTATGTCATAGGCATCTCCAAGGGGGAGCGTGGTGACAGTAGCTAATTATTGTATTTATTGTACTACTTTCAAGTAGAGATTGTCACCAATCAGCGTGATTAATTCCAATTGGGTCCATGTTATGTAGCTGGTTGATCCAGAATTTCTCGCATTCCTTATGGATAGACGTTGCTTCCATGGATTCAGGATCGCGATGGAACACCTCAATGATTCTGTAGTTGACTGAAGAGATGTTATGATTGGGGAGATTGAAGTAAGTGGCTACTGGTGTGTCTTTTTTGTTTTTAATGTCTCTAAGATGTTCTTTAATACGTATTTGAAATTCTCATTTAGTTTCACCAATGTATTGTTTAGAACATGTATTACACGTTATTAAATAAACCACATTCATTGTGTTACAGAATGTTTTTGTTTTGGTATGATAGTTGAGCCCAGTGTGTGAGCATTTGAATGTGTGTTTTTTGTCCATTTGTTGACAAAATGCGCAATTGTGTTTGTTGCATGGAATGACAGGGTTGGTGATGTTTCTGCCTTGATATCGGCAGATATGAAAATAGGTGTTTGCTACGGTATTTCTAACACGAATATCGGCTGACGTCGTTCTCCGTAGAATCCGAGCGGGTGACGTCACACCCGGTCGCTCGGATGTTTATGTGAAGAAAAATTTTTTCATTAATTCGCGCATCTTATTCTGGGTGCTGCGTACTAAAAATGGTACCGGAAACTTTAGAATGATCAAGTTTACGTGCGATCACGATCGGTTTGCAATGATTGGTGGTTTCAAAATTCTTGAGTAGATGTGTGGTCTGCGGTTTTACCGTGTGAGACAGCAGTTTGTTATACATTTTGTTGTTTTCTTCACATATCGTGCTGCTTTCGTTAGGAGTATAATTTATATTGATTAGTAAATATACCCTGAATGCTATGCGATATGATTCCTGGAGCCGTTACACATCCTGGAGGATCTATTATGGGTGTGTTTGTGCCCGCCGCGTACTTGTCGTCATAATCAATGCGATCGTTGTTGTAACGTGGCGGGGTGGGGTGCGGGGAGGATACGGTTAATTTATGAGTCAAAATATTTGAAAATTAATTGTCTGCCTTCCATCCGGGTCTCGTTCCGCTTGTTTATTGTAGGTTTGTGCTTATTTTATAGGCCAAGCCAGCCCCGCCATCATGTGACGACTGCTATAAGTTTGTCCGTGTAATGTTCAAGGACCATGTCTGTTTTAGGTGTTCCCTGTGTAATATAGATCATAGGTGTAATGTTTGTGCAGTGTGGTCCGTCGAAATGATGGTTAAGTTCCTTGCCCAGAAGGACTTGGCTGTGTCTGACGCGGGGTCAGGCGGTCCGAGAGGAAATCGTGGAGCGCCCGGTTCGGCCGGTGGGGGTGCTCCATGTCCCCAGCTGGAGGTGGCGGAGATGGCACCGCCGGCGTGGTTTGGTCCGGCTATGCAGGGTTTTCTGCATAGCGTTCTGCCCACGCTGGTGTCGTCCCTGCTACCAAAGGTTGGGGGGCAGTTTCTCCCCATGCCTGGTACGGAGCCTGTCCTCGGACAGCATTCTGGACTGGTTACCGAGGGGGCCGTCTCGTACGGCCCCCTGGCGGTCCCGTCTGGCTTCGGCCAGACGGGTTCTGTCTCTCTGCGGCCACCTCCGGGTGGTCCAGTAGCGGTGGCCGGTCCGTCAGGTGTGGGAGCCGTCCGCCAGGACGGCTCCACGGTTGACTCGTCTAGTGACGGCTCTTCGGAGTCTGAAGACGAGGAGGCCGAGGAGGAGAGGTTGCTGCGGCCCGTGAAGCCGCAGGTGGAGAATATGGAGGTTGATTCCGTCCTGGACGGAACCGGCCTCCATTTGTCTGGTTTGGCGCAAGCCAGGTCAGCGGCTCCGCCTGCGGCTGAGGCCAATCCGTTACCTTGCACCGGTTCCGCGCGGCTTGGTTTGTCACCAGCCGTCAGGGGAACAGGTGTGCCGGGCCAGGCGTGGTACTCACCTATCTCGCCTGGTCCGGCAGCCGGACGTGGGGTGCCGTTGGCGCCCGTCTCCGGCTATGGTTCCGCGACTGTTACGGGTCTGTACGGTTTTCCGTGCGGACCTACCCCATGGACCGGAGTGTTTCATGGGGTGGCGGCGGAACCGTGTGGTAGCGGAGTACCTGGCGTGTCAGCCGTGGCTCCTTGCCGGGAGGCCGTGGCTGGCAGACCCGTGAGCACGTCAACGGGTGACGTGTTTGCGGGGGTGTCTTCATCGGAGGTAGATTGGTCAGATGCTCTGGCGTGGCTAGCCAGGGTTGACCCGTCTGTGGTTTCGGCCACAGCCGATGAAGATGCGCCCCGTCCGTCGGTTGCGTCGATTAGGACGGGGATTTTGCCCGCGGCCCGGATCCAGTCAGTGGGACTGGATCCACGGTTCATAGATTTGTTGGATGCTATTTATAGCAAACAACTAATGACCAAGGGTCAGCTCCCTGCGGCCTCCAGGGAGGTGCGGGCAAGATGTCGTATTCCGCGGGGTGAATACGACAGGTATGGTGTAGTCCCGTCGGTCACGGAGGATGACCGATGGGTACTGGGAGTCCAGAGTGCCGGGTCGGGTGGCCCCGGTCCGGCACTAGTGGATAAGTCCCAGGTACACCAGGAAGAAGTCCTGGCCCTATGCGATGAGGGTGTGAGGGCAGCGATGAGCGCTGTCAATCACTCTTATCGTCTCCTTCAGTCGGTGTGGGCTGAAGCGGGGGCAGGCCACCCTGTGCCACCTGTGGCGCTCTCGTGTGTTAATGACGGCTAATCTGTGCCCGTCCCAGGACCTCTACAATAGGCTACTACGTACGCCTATGACAGGTCCTGGTCTCTTTGGAGGTGAGGGATGTAGACACCTCCAGGAGACGGTTACTCTGGTCAATAACCAGAGGGCGCTGCGCGAACAGTTTGAGGTGCTTCGTCGTGCCAACGTTCGCGCCGCACCCCCTGCGTATCGTCCCCTGCAGGCTCGAGGTGGTAGTGGCCAGGTCAGAGGCCAACCACCATCGCAGCGCCGGCCTCGGCCGCGTGCGATTCGGCCAGCAGCGAGGGGGGCGCAGGCTCCTCAGGCGCAGTCAGCCAGGCAGCCGCCCGCGCACCGAGGTGCGCGCGGTGCTGGTCGTGGCGCACGAGGATCTGGGCGGGGTAATCGTTCCTGATGGGACGGTTACCGCGGTGAGAACCGCGCCGGTGTTTCTGGCAAAGGAGACAGTGCCGCTCTTGCACTCCTTATGTCCACCTCTATCCCTAGGTGGACCGATGGGAGGCCGATTAGCCGACCACATGCAAGAGTGGGAACGGTTAACTCAGGACCGTTTAGTCTTGCGATGGCTTTCAGTCGGGTATCATCCCGATTGGATGACAGGCCTGCCATCGCGACTGTCTCTAGTGCCGATCTGGACTCCAAATTCGAGAGATCCAGATCAAAGGTTGTGTATCGAGGAGGAAATAAATTCCCTCATACAAAAAGGAGCTATTCCGCCGGCACAGAGGTGTCCGGGCTTCTATTCAACCCTGTTCTTAGTAACAAAGAACACCGGAGGGTGGAGACCAATTCTCAACCTCAAGCCATTGAACAAGTTCATAGAGACGCCCAGTTTCAAGATGGAGACTGTGCGCTCGGTGTTGGCGGGGTTAGAGAGGGGAATGTGGACAGCGTCGATAGATTTGAAGGACGCTTATTTCCACATCCCCATACACAGGAGTTTCCGTCGCTTCCTGAGATTTGCATTCCAGGGCAGACAGTGGGAATTCAGGGTGCTACCCTTCGGAATTTCCACGGCTCCTCGGGTTTTCACCCGTGTGGTTCTTGCGATCACCGCATACCTCCGCAGGAGAAGCATAGCAGTCCACACGTACATAGACGACTGGCTGTTGAAAGCGCACACCCGGGAAAGTTTGTCGGCCAGTCTGGAGATTGTTTTGAAAACTCTCACAGACTTAGGCTGGATGATCAATATCCCAAAATCAGAGCTGACTCCATCCCAGAAGTTTGTTTACCTGGGGATGTTCTTCGATCTAGAGACAGGATATGTTTATCCTACTCAGGAGAGAGTTCAGAAACTCATCTCATTAATTCAGTCAGTGTGCGACAGTCGTCATGTCCTGGCACGGGTTTACTTGAGAATGCTGGGGTTGATGGTTTCATTGGAACCAGTCATTCCTCAGGCCGCCTTACACAGGCGGCCGATCCAGTTATTTCTCATGACACAATGGACCCAGAGTACAGGTTCGCTGGACTCGAATGTGTCAGTGTTGGCGCCTCTGATTCATCACCTGCAATGGTGGTTGGACACAGAGAATCTCTTGGTGGGGGTTATGCTAACCCCTCCCCACCCTCAGGTGACTGTGTATACAGATGCATCGATGGAGGGCTGGGGAGCTTGCCTGGAAGAGTCCACGATATCAGGGCTTTGGAATCTGGAACAGTCAAAGGAACATATAAATCTACTGGAGCTAAGAGCAGTAGTCCTGGGCCTGGAACATTTCTTACAGAAAGTTCAGGGCAAGATTGTTCTTATTCGTTCAGACAACTCAACAGTTGTGACTTACATAAACCGCCAGGGCGGAACGAAGTCGCCCAGTCTCTGTATGATGACATGGAGACTGCTTTGTTGGTGTCTGGATCACCAGATTACCTTGAAAGCAGTTCATATTCCGGGAAGGTTAAACCTGCTAGCAGACTCATTGAGCCGAAGGATGAGTGTTTTACCCACGGAATGGCAACTAAATCAATGTGTGGCGGATCGTCTGTTCGACCATTGGGGGAAACCCAACATCGATTTGTTCGCAACGAAGAAGAATGCGAAGATGACGACGTACGTCTCTCCGATTCCGGATCCAAGCGCTTTCGCAACAGATGCGTTAGCTATCAGCTGGGGGAGAATGTATGCATACGCATTCCCTCCAGCAATCCTGATTCCAAAAATTCTTCAGAAAATCAGACAAGAGGAATGCCAAGTGCTTCTGATCGCCCCGGATTGGCCAAGCCGATCATGGTATACGGATCTGCTGGACCTTCTGGTCTGCAATCCGGTTCCTCTGCCTCTGATGGACGATATTATCTTCCAGGGCAAGGCCCTTCACAACAATCCGTCAATGTTCAGATTAACTGCGTGGATGTTGTCAAGGAATCTAGAATTAAGGAGGGCTTTTCTGAGCAAGCAGCCATGTTTATGGCCAAAGCCAGGAGGGGGTCAACCTCCAGAGCATATAATTATAAAATCAACAGATTTGCAGAATGGTGCTCAAAAAGATGTATTGATCCAATGGATGCATCTATTCAGGTAGTAGCTGATTTCCTCTGTCACCTCTATGATGCCTATAGCCTCAAGCCTAACTCTATTGCTGGTTATAAGTCAGCTTTAATGTCTGTTATTCCTTGCTTGGCTAAGAGGGGAAGTGATGAAGTAAATACATTGAATGTATTAATTAAAGGCATGGGCAATCTAAGACCAAGGAATCCACCTGTGATTCCGTCTTGGAGTTTATCGCTAGTGCTTCAAGTACTAGGTGATAAGCCGTTTGAACCACTTAGTTCCATTTCTATGAAACTATTAACACTGAAGACTGTGTTTTTAATTGCTGCGGCCTCGGCTAGGCGTAGGAGTGAGATTCATGCCTTATCAGCCGAGGATGACCATTTTGTGGTTTCAGGGGAAGGCCTTAAGCTGCTACCTAGGATTAATTTCTTGGCTAAAAATCAGTCGTTGAAATATCCAGGTCAACCTATTATTTTGCCTGCTTTAACTAGATATGATCCTAATTCTAAAGCATGGTGTCCTGTCCGGGCGCTTCGCCGGTACAAACAACGTACGGCGGAGTGGCGCACCGACCAGTCAGCGTTATGGTTGTCATATATTGAACCCCATGGCAGGGCTTCTAAGGACACCATTTCCAGGTGGATTGTAGAATGCATTCAGTTTTGCCATAAATCCGCCACTGGGAAGCAGGTTGACGTGGCCAAGGCTCACAGTGTCTGCGGCGTAGTGACATCCACTGCCCTATTTAATGGGGTCCCTGTGGATGATATTATGTCGGTGGCTCAGTGGCACTGTGAGTCAAGTTTTACAGACCATTATCTCCGTGACACCTCTAATCCTCTCGCCTTGTCGATTTTGAAAAAATAACTAGGCATATATATTTTTGATGGGGTTTCCTCATTGCTTATATATTTCACAATTAATTTATGGAAACAACCACTAATTTGGGACTGCATCGATCTTCACCAATGGGAAGAGGATGTCAGCAGCCATTTCAACAAGGTCAGTCTTGTGTATGTGTGGTCCATTGTTGATTGTCTTGTCACGTTACCCGTTATTTATATGATGATGGTTTTGTGTATTTATGTGGTTCATTGTTGAGAGTATACGAAAATGGAGTTTTTCCGTCTCTGTCCTGTAGTACATGGCACTTGTACGTAGAGAGCGTATAGGACATTGAGGTCATTCGACTCTTCCTCCCAGGAAGGAGGGGGGGGAGCGCATATGACATTCGGTCATCTCTCATACATCGGGGGTGTTATCCGATGGTTAGTCAAATCCTGACTGTTTTTTCATACAGTTTCAGAAGTTTAAGTGCCTTAAACGCAGAAAAGCGTATAGGGATGAGCTGGTCTTTTGACCT
Source organism: Chaetoderma sp. LZ-2023a (assembly GCA_034401795.1). NCBI lineage: Eukaryota > Metazoa > Mollusca > Caudofoveata > Chaetodermatida > Chaetodermatidae > Chaetoderma > Chaetoderma sp. LZ-2023a. The sequence goes on from CM067367.1 coordinate 103,613,227, forward strand.
CGCCTCCCTCCCGCTGAATTCACTGTCGAATTCTGGCAATATCAAAAGTATTAGGGAGGTAAGTATACTCTTGATGTGAAATAAACGAAATCAAGGATTTCTTTCTTCACGAGAGAGTTGATACTTACCTCCCTAGATACGGACCCGGCCTCTCCACCCCACAGAGGCTCGGTCTTCAGGCTCTTTATAGTTGCATGTGTATCAGCCAATAAATTAGTCAGAGGAAGTGCTAGTCTGCGCATGCGCGGTGGTGGGGCTGGCATCCGCCAGACTACGCTCTGACTCCCTGCCCAGTAGGGGCACCTAACTGTTTTAATCTGAGTGTTTATTGAGTGAAAGCCAATATTTAGCAATATCAAAAGTATTAAGGAGGTAAGTATCAACTCTCTCGTGAAAAAAGAAATCCTTGATTTCGTTTAGTTCTTGTCATGGGACATGTGTTATGGGACTTGGACTGTTGTTGTCATGGGACATATATTATGGGACTTGGACTGTTGTTGTCATGGGACATGTATTATGGAACTTGGACTATTGTTTTCATGGGACGTGTATTATTGGACTTGGACTGTTATTTTCATGGGACATATATTATTGGAGTTGGAATGTGGTTTGCACGGTAGATATACATGTATTATGAGGCTTGAGCTGGTTTTTTACAGTACAGCTTGGAAATATCTTAAAATGTCTTCAAAACAAAGTAAAGTAAAACATACTGTTTCAAGTATTTTGAATATAATTGGATTGGAAGACATTGCTGCCGAAGATGTATATCCAAAATATTCGACAGAAAATTTCTTTCATCATATTCAAAATTGTACTAACTAATATGTTTCTGTTTTTGCTTTATAAACCTGTTAGTTTATTTTGGGGCTTTACTGTATCATTACTGACATTGTTTTCAGGGTATGGTATTATGAGAGATACAAAAAACTGTGTATATGATGGTTATTACTATTGCAACAAGAGACATGGTGAAGGCTCACAGACATATGTGTAAGTAAAAACATTGCTGGTCAGTGATTGCGGTCGTGCTGTCCAGTATTGCGGTCATCTATAATAATAATAATAATAATAATAATAATAAGTACATTTATACCGCGCGAAACTCCATGCAGTAGCATGCTCTAGGCACATACGATATGAGAAAGCATTAAATTTAATTTAGTGAATAAGATTGAGTGAATAGGAATGTTTTTGGACTAGATTTGAAAGTGGGCAAGGTAGGAGACAATTTAAGGCTTGTAGGGAGATTGGTAATCTACATATGTATTACTTAGACTTATTCGTTCATTTGCTCAATATTAATAACACCTATACTTCATACTATTAATAGTAAAAGTCATTATCCGCACATGTTTTTAAAAACAGAAGGGGATGTTGCATTCACCTTCATCCATCTGTTCATTCAGCTATCTCCTCCGAAACCATTTGGTGGAATTCATTCACATTTTTATGTGAGTTACCCATATGGTTGCAGACTCCAAGGCAACATTTACATTAGCTTCCATCCCATGGTAGGGATGGGGGAAGGGTGGGGTGGACAGAAAGTCATAGTTGGCAGAATTCAACCAAATTTGGTCTGTTAGTTACCCATATGGTTGCGGATTGCGAGACAATATTTACATTGCGCTACATGGTGGGGGTGTGGTGGGGACAGAACAGCAAAGTATACTGAATTCGCCCAACCATGGTATATGAGTTAGTCATATGAGTGAGGATTGTGAGGCGATCTTTACTTTAGACCCAGTCCTGGTGGTGGTGGTGGGTGTTGTGTAGTTTGTGGGGTTTTCAAAGATGTAGAATTCAACCAACTGGTTTTATAAGATGATTGTGGATAGTGAGACAGCATTTAGATTAGACTGTGCCCTTTGTAGTGATGAATGGTGGATAGTGAGACAGCATTTAGATTAGACTGTGCCCTTTGGAGTGGTGAAGGGTGGATAGTGAGTCAGCATGTAGATTAGACTGTGCCCTTTGTAGTGGTGAAGGTGGATAGTGTGTCAGCATGTAGATTAGACTGTGCCCTTTGTAGTGGTGAAGGTGGATAGTGGGTCAGCATGTAGATTAGACTGTGCCCTTTGTAGTGATGAAGGTGGATAGTGAGTCAACATGTAGATTAGACTGTGCCCTTTGTAGTGGCGAAGGTGGATAGTGGGTCAGCATGTAGATTAGACTGTGCCCTTTGTAGTGGTGAAGGTGGATAGTGAGTCAGCATGTAGATTAGACTGTGCCCTTTGTAGTGATGAAGGGTGGATAGTGAGTCAACATGTAGAGTAGACTGTGCCCGTTGTAGTGGTGAAGGGTGGATAGTGGGTCAGCATGTAGAGTAGACTGTGCCCTTTGTAGTGGTGAAGGGTGGATAGTGAGTCAGTATGTAGAGTAGACTGTGTCCTTTGCAGTGGTGAAGGGTGGATAGTGAGTCAGCATGTAGATTAGACTGTGCCCTTTGTAGTGATGAAGGGTGGATAGTGAGTCAGTATGTAGAGTAGACTGTGCCCTTTGTAGTGGTGAAGGGTGGATAGTGAGTCAGTATGTAGATTAGACTGTGCCCTTTGTAGTGGTGAAGGGTGGATAGTGAGTGAGCATGTAGAGTAGACTGTGCCCTTTGTAGTGGTGAAGGTGGATAGTGAGTCAGCATGTAGATTAGACTGTGCCCTTTGTAGTGGTGAAGGGTGGATAGTGAGTCAGTATGTAGATTAGACTGTGCCCTTTGTAGTGGTGAAGGGTGGATAGTGAGTCAGCATGTAGATTAGACTGTGCCCTTTGTAGTGGTGAAGGGTGGATAGTGAGTCAGCATGTAGATTAGACTGTGCCCTTTGTAGTGGTGAAGGGTGGATAGTGAGTCAGTATGTAGAGTAGACTGTGCCCTTTGTAGTGGTGAAGGGTGGATAGTGAGTCAGCATGTAGATTAGACTGTGCCCTTTGTAGTGGTGAAGGTGGATAGTGAGTCAACATGTAGATTAGACTGTGCCCTTTGTAGTGGTGAAGGTGGATAGTGAGTCAACATGTAGATTAGACTCTGCCCTTTGTAGTGATGAGCATGGTTGTGCAAAGCATCAAAGTTGATGAAAGCATGGCGATTTGTAATGGCATGCCATTGACTGCACATTCTAGTTCATATTGCTCTCACCTGTATTTTCATCTGTTTAATTCAAGTGGGCTGTTTTGTGTGTTACAGTGATGGTGACAGATATGATGGTGACTGGATCATGGACAAAAGACATGGACATGGTGAGATCAGGCACAGAGATGGCACAATGTATGATGTAAGACAGTAATATTAGAGAAGTCGCATAGTCACCCATTAATGGTCACGTCGGTCAAAACTGGCCTTTGCCTGTTACTGTGTGTTTAGCCTAATCAGCAGAAAAGGACTATGTAACTGACAAGCTCAAGGTCACAGACTCACAGTCACCTTGGTATAAAACTTTGTTTTTAAATTTTTTCCGTTTAACAAGTGATATCATCTTGCTTCTCATGACTGGTAATATGATATTAGCACTACATGTAAGCTTAAATGAATTTTTATCTTTAGATGCCATTAGGAATCAGCATGATAACATTGATATCAAAGTCACTGACCTTGGTACACAATTAAGATTTTCTCATTCTCTATCATGGTTGGTCAACCTTTAGGTAAATAAATTTGGATACAAGGCTGTCGTGGGAAATGAAATGATCATTCATTGACATTGTGGTTGGTAACAAAGGTCAATGTCATCTTAAACCTGGTACAAGGATGAACCCCTATAGTTTATCCCTCAATGATATAATGTCATAATCAACTAGATGACATGTAGGATGATGTCATAATCAGTTACGTCATGAGTAACGTAGATAAGTTCGTTACGAATGCATAATTGAAGACGGATTAAGCGTTGCTGTACGAATTGTGTATTTACTATTTAATAAACATGCTATTGAATATTTTGAAACTAATTTGACTGGCTGCGCAGCAACAGCACCCACTCTGCATTTAGCCACCAGAATAAGATTTTTATGCTTGCTTACAAACCCCCATATGCCTATTCCATTTCTATGTATACCCTCAGCCAGGCTTTTGGTAGGGTACACCCCAGCATATGACCTGCTAGAGACTGGCACCAGTCTGTACTCACTCCTTAGTGAGACCTGTCACTAAACGCGCTCGCGCAAATATTTAAGTTTCCCTGTATATTTATCTGGAAATTGATAGTCAAGAAGCTCATAGATCGATCGATCACAACCTGAGCGAGGTGTGGGTGGACCTTAGATGGAGATGGGTGGGACATAGCTAAAATGGATTCCTTCATTCGTTTGTGATCCATACCTTGAGTTCAGTCCAGTGAAACGTCATAAATATATTACCTTATGGGAGATGAATGATGGTGACGACAACGATGGCTGAGGTGTTGTTGGTGATTATGATGAGTGACTCTTCTGCAGCTAAGAGGAATGGAAACTCTTTTAGATGTAATCAATTTTTTCCTACCTTCTCTGCTGTGTGCTGTCCATTGTATGCCGCCTCCGATAGATTATTGTTAGTCTTTAGTGGTTTAAGATTGCGTTTTTGAGGTCTGACCACAAAATACTTTACAAGTTTGTCATGGCATGCTCAAATACACCTAGTACTGAAACTTTGAATGCTTTTTGAGTGTGCTCGCAGTGATTTGTCATTGCTTGCAAGTGTTTGTGACGACAAACATTGGGTTTATTTAAGAGGGACTTTAGAGCTGCCTAGCTGTCAGAGATGTACATGTATATAGCAATATTGAAACGCATGTAGCATCGTATCGTATATAGGTGTATCTTGATGTACATGGGAATTTTTAGACCCTCAAATCCATGCCACTTCCAGAAGGATTGGAAAGCAATTAATGTTTCATTTTACATACTGTATATGTCATGTCGATCAACATTGTCAGTTGAACAGTAGATGAGTGAGCCTGAGATTCTGCTCTTCCTCCACATCACATCACCATGCAGCAAGGTACCAGCATCCTTCTCATTTGCTTTATGGTAGACAGCAATACATGTGTGAAGGCTGTTTTGGCTACATTCGTGAAGAGGTTTGTGACTGAACTGTTTTGTAGATATTGGAATCAGTTCATCGATGAAATCAACATCATCTGCATACCCCTTCACTAGTGACATTTCTTGCTTTGAGATTGGAGGGTTTGTTTTTGTCAAATATTCTCGAACAGATAATAATAGAGCTTCAGGGAGGTAACGGGTGAAGAGCACTGGTGATAAACCATCTCATTGTGGTGATCCTATTGATGTCTCAAATTTTACAGAAAACATTGATTTGACAGTAGGAAGCTCATGTTTGGCCATGTGCTAATGGTGCCAGGGGAATTTGCCCTACTGGGAGCCAGCAAATACAAAGCCAGGACTGCCCAGGAGGGGATGTCACTGCATAAATCACTGTATAAATCTGTTAAGCGTACTATGAGATGACCTCAGGCAAGCAGGACTCGGTAAAGTCAAATCAAGAATGGACCTGAGGAAGCTAAAACTTTTGGCTGAGGACAAGACACAGTGGGCTGAAGTGAAGAAGGACTGATTGCAGCTGTAGGAGGTTTCTACTAATTACAGCCGAAGCATACAGTAATCATACATAGGGAGCTCACGTGATGTATGTCATCAGCAGTACAATCAGTTTGCTGGAGAAGTTGACAAATCTATAGTCTCTTGATGGTATCGCTCTGGAAATGTTCACTAAATCTGTCAATTTTATCTCTGATGCGTAATATGGTCCCATTTGACAGAACCTTTGAGGCTGACTCGCCCGCAACATTCTAATTTAGACATATCAGAGCAGTTTGTGTGAGTTTGCCCTCTGATGCTTATTGACAATGAGGAGTGCAGACAAGACATTTTATTCTGAGAAATTGAGGAATCCAGTTTTAGATATGCCCCACTCATCTCTAGCTAGGCTCCACTCACACTTTTCCTGTGTTGGGATTAATCGATCTATGCACTCTGGATCTCAATTATCAGAAAACTATACACTCAGGTAAATACTTTGAAACTAATTTGACTGGGTGCTGTTCCTGCTTATGGCAGCAATAACGACCGGTCAAATTACTTTTAAGGTTTTCAACAAAATGTTTATTAAATAGTAAAGATATGCAATTCGTACAACCTTGACAGACTATTAAGCGGTTAAGACGGCCTAAATCGAATCATTCATGACATAATTGATTATGACGTTGGCCTACACATCACATAGTTCATTATGATGTCATATAATTGATGGATAAACTGGATTCCTCCATTATTAGCTCACCTGGCCTGAAATGCCAAGTGAGCTTATGCCATGGTGACCGTCCGTCGTGTGTCCATCCATCATCAGTCCATCTGTCATCTGTCAACTTTTCCTTTAAACAACTTCTTCTCAAGAACCGCTGGGCCGATTTAAATTATATTTGGCAGAAAGCATCTTTAGGGCATAGAGATTCAAGTTTGTTCAAACGGAGTCTCTCCGGCCAATTTGGCCGGTGGACATCTTGGATTTAGGCCGATTTTTGGAAACGTCTAAAAATCTTCTCAGAAACCGCTAGATGATTGATGCAAATCTCACGAAATATGATCTAGGGCAAGAGCTGAACCAACTTTGTTCAAGAGAACGTGATTGGTCAAATTATTGGGCAGCCATACTGGTTGACCTGGTTTTTAGCGAAAATGACTTCTTCTCCAGAACCGCTGAAGGGATTGGGCCGAAATTTAGCAGATATGATTAGGGACTAAGGGCCATTAATTTTTGTTCAAGGGATGTTGATCCATCTAAAAACATGACTGCCGTGGGTCAATCAAAATATAGTGTTTGGTGGCCATATTGGATTTTTTTTATTTGACAGATTTTGAGGCCGAAATTGGTTTGATATGAGTTTTTGGGTATTCTAATCTCAAATTTGCAATTTTTTAAACTGTCGGATGAACGGTTTGGCAGCCATCTTGGATCATTTTCCCGCCAAAAACTCCCATACTATGGGAAATTTAAAATGTTTTCTTCTCAAGAACTACTGGGCGGATTTCAATTATATTTGGCAGGAAGCATCCTTCGGGCATAGAGATTCAGGTTTGTTCAAACGAAGCCGATCGGCCAATTGGATTTTGGCCGATTTTTAGAAATGTCTAAAAATCTTCTCCGAAACCGCTTGGGGGATTGATGCATGAAATATGATCTAGGGTAAGAGCTGAACCAAGTTTGTTCAAGGGAACTTGATTGGTCAAATGGTTCGGTGGCCATCTTGGTTGACCTAGTTTTAGCGAAAACGACTTCTCCAGAACCACTGAAGGGATCGGGCCAAAATTTGGCAAATATTATTATGGATTAAGGGCCATTAAAGTTTATGCAAGGGAAGTTGATCCGTCAAAAAACATGGCCGCCATGGGTCAATCAAAATATAGCGTGTTTGGTGTCCATATTGGATTTTTTTGTTTGATGGATCTTGAGGCCGAAATCGGTTTTATATGTGTTTTCGCGTACCGTATTTATTCTAATTATACTGCCGGGCGGGTAGCAGTCACCAAAGGGGGCGGGTTAATTAGGGTGGAAAAAGTTTGAAAAAATACCACAAAATTAGAACGGTTTTCTCACTCAACTTAAATCAGTATATATAATTATAGTATCCCATGCAATTTCTACTAAATTTGCTAAAAAAATCCATGAAAACTTCTCATTTCACATTAGATTTATTCAGAGGCTTTATTTAGGACATAAAGGTGACATTTAGCAAAGTTAGGAACAAACGATTTTATCCGTTGTTAAATTGGATGGAGGCGCTTTTGTGATGCGTTCGGAAAATATGCCATAGCCGTATCTCGATGCATAATTCACGTTAGCAGCTCTATCACTGAACGGCAAGATACTGATCAGAAACAATTTAGGCATAGATCGAATTGACTGGAGGCACATTTGTGATGTATTCAGCGATACATTAGAAAATTTATAGCCATATCTTAATGCCAATTCAACAACAGCGTTAGACGCTCTGTCATTGAACGACAGGATAAGCTGACGAAAAAAGATCTTTTTGTGCATGATTCAAGGTAACTGAGAAAACCATTCTAATTTCATGGTATTCACGAAAATGACCAAAATGTTGCTGCATGTTTTATTTTTTCTGGATGTTTTTCTTTTTTGAAGACTAGATTACAGCGGAAGATTTATTATTTCTTACTATTGGTAATTTGCTCTTTCTCCTTTGATCAACACTTACCATTCTATTACTTCTGATAACAAGCTAGGAAGCTAGCTGGCTGTAGGAATCTAGATTTAGTAAGCTTTACCGGCTCCTGGAACCGGGTACCCGGTTCCCAACAAACTGGTACCGTCTGCCAGTGAGGCTCATTCTTGTTTGCATAGCAACAAGAGCATACATGCGTTTGCATTTGGAGATTCTTAGCATTAATTAAAGTCTTTTCTGTGCTTGTGTTAGCTGTTTTGCTTCAAGGATTTATTGGATTAACATGGAAGGAGCCGTTCAAACTCAGGATGTATTATTTCATGTTATTCTATATCTGTATAGAGACTTAGGTCTTTTTGTATGTGTCACATGTTCAAATTTCTGACCACGAATCTGGGACGTGTGTTAACAATGAAATATGCCGGATTAGTCGCCTTCCTTAATCCCAACAGGCGATCGGCAATTATATGAAATAGGTGTTGGCTATACAGTGTTTTTAACATGAAAATCGGCTGACGTCGTTCTCCGTATTATCCGAGCAGGTGACGTCACACCTGGGTTTATTCTCGGATTTGTATGTGAATAAAATGTTTCATTTATTCACACATCTTGTTCTTGATGTAAAATGTGTGTTCTGCGGTTTTACCGTGTTCTACAGCAGTTTGTTTACATTTTGTTGTTCACATATCATTTTGGCCTTCGTTTGAGAGTATAATTTTCAATTTATTATTAAATATACCGCGAATGCTATATCGATATGGTTCCTGGTTCCGTTTATACATCCGTCAGGATCAGTATATGGGTGTTTTCATGTCCACTTCGTTCGTGTCGTCATAATTAATGCAAACTTTGCTGTAACGTTGCGGGGTGGGGTAGGGTTTACAATTAATTTATGGTCACAATTTTTGAAAATTATTTGTCTGCCTTCTATTCCTGTTTCATTCTGCTTGCTTGTTTTAGGTTTTGTGCTTATTTTATAGGCCAAGCCTACACGGCCATCTTGCCCGGAGTGCCACAAATTTGTCACGGTCGTTTACAAAGACCATGTCTGTTACCGCTGTTCACCATGTAATGTCGATAATAGGTGTGACGTATGTTCTGTGTGGCCAGTCGAAATGTTAGTCACGTTCCTTTCCCAGAAGAACATGGCTGGGTCTGACGCGGGGTCAGGCAGCTCAAAGGCAAATTGTGGAGCATCCATTTCGGCCCCTGGGGGCACTCCACATCTGCAACCGGAGGTTTCAGAGATGGCACCTCTGGCGTGGTTTGGACCTGCTATGCAAGGCTTCTTGCATAGCATCCTACCCACGCTGGTGTCGTCCCTGATGCTGAAGGTTGTAGGGCAGTCTCTTCCCGTGTCTGGTACGGACCCTGTCCTTAGACAGGGTTCTGGACTGGCTACAGAGAGAGCGATCTCGTATGGCTCCCTGCCATTCCCATCGGGCTCCGGCCTGATGGGTTCTGTCTCTGTGGCCACCTCCGGGTGGTCCAGTAGTGGTGGCCGGTCCGTCAGGCATGGGAGCCATTCACCAGGATGGCTCCAGTGTCTCCTCATGACGACTCTTCGGGGTCTGAAGATGAGGAGGCTGAGGAGGAGAGACTGTTATGTCCTGAGATGCCACGGGTGGAGAGCATGGAGATTCATTCCGTCCTGAACGGAACCGCCCTCCATCTGTCTGGCTTGGCGCAAGCCAGGATAGTCGCTCTGGCCATGGTTGAGGCCACTCCGGTACCGGGCACCCGCCCAGTGCTAGTTGGTTTGCCGCCAACCGACACGGTGACGGGTGTTGCTAGCCAGGCTTGGTACACGCCTATCTCGCCGGGTCCAGCAGCCACACATGGGGTGCTGTTGGTGCCAGTGTATGGCCATGGTTCCATAACCACTATGGGTCCACACGGCTTTCCGTGCGGGCCTACTCCATGGAATGGTGAACTCCATGGGGTGGTGGTGGAACCGTGCAGTACTGGTGTGTCTGGCATACCAGCGGTGGCTCCTAGCTGGGAGGCCGTTGCTGGTAGAACCATGAATACATCAATGGGTGATGTATTCAAGGGAGTGTCCTTTTCGGCGACAGACTGGTCCGAGGCTCTGGCTTGGCTAGCCAGGGTGGACTAATCTGTGGTTTCAGCCACAGCCCAAGAGGATACACCCCGTCCATCAGTTGCATCGATTAGGACTGGGGTCTTGCCTGCAGTTCGGATCCAGTCCATCGGACTCAATCCAAGGTTTAAGGAGTTGTTAGATGCTATTTATAGCAAGCAACTCCTGACCAAGGACCAGCTCCCTGCGGCCTCCAGGGAGGTGCGGGCAAGGTGTCGTATGACAAATATGGTGTGGTTCCAGTGGTCACTGAGGATGACCGCTGGGTACTTGGGGTCCAGAGTGCTGGAGCGGGTGGCCCCGCTCTGGCGCTTGTGGACAGGTCCCAGGTACACTACAAGGAAGTCCTGGCCCTATGCGATGAGGGAGTGAGAGCAGCAATGAGTGCTGTGAATCATTCCTATCGCCTTCTTCAGTCGCTGTGGGCTGAAGCGGGGGCAGGCCACCCTGTGCCACCTGTGACGCTATCATGTGTCAATGACGGTCTGGTGCTGTCAATGGACGCATTGCCAAGGGTGCAGGCGAGAGTAACTAAGTCGAGGAGGTCCTTGACCATATGTGTCCAGCTACCGCCGTCAGGGAGCATTTGCTTGGAATTCCCCTGAATGGCCCTAGCATCTTTGGTGGCCAAGCGCGGGCCATCTTAGAGGACACAGCAAATATCATGCAGAATCGGTTGGCTGTGAATCTACAGCTAGAACTAGTGCGACAGGCGCACGCACTAGGGGCTGTAGCCAAGCCACTGACCGTACAACCGTCTTCCAAGAAACAGAAAAAGCATAACAGCAAGGCGAAAGCCAAGTCAGCTTCTTCTGCGATTGCTGGGTCTTCACAGCCACCTCCAGCTAAGAAAGCAAAGAAGGTTGTAGAGGTTCCTGCCCACCCAACTGTTGCTCTTGATCACCTGAGAGGCGGAAAGGGGAAGGGTAAGTCCTCAAAGGGCGGAAAGAAGGGAGCTGATCGTACCTGAGGGTATGGAAGCTCCCTTCGTATCTGCCTGGACCGCGCCTGTGCGACAGGAACAGCGGTGCCAGTCAGACCAGTCAAGCCAAGACCAAAATGGTGCTCTCTCTCTCATCAAGAGAGGGGGGAGCAGATCGTGAGCCAGACACCCGCGTTAGGCGTCAATACGTCTATAGTGGGTGGAAGGCTCATGCGTTTCATCGAGGCTTGGCGAGGTGTGACGTCAGACAGTCTGGTCCTGGGATGGATATCCCAGAGGTACATGCCAGAGTGGTGGGATTTTCCACCGCAAAATCTGTCTTTGGCATCTGTCTGGACACGCGGACCAAGGGAGCCAGACAAGTTAGAAGCCATTCAAAATGAAGTGTCAGGTGTGTTTCTGAAGGGCGCAATAAAACCAGCAAGCCAGACCACTCCAGGCTTCTATTCAAACATATTCCTTGTCCCCAAGAGCACAGGGGGGGTGGAGACCCGTACTCAATCTCAGGCCATTGAATTGGTTTATCCATATGCCTCGGTTTCAAATGGAAACTCCGAGGTCGGAAATGGCAGGATTGAGGAAAGGAATGTGGTGTGTGTCAATCGATCTGAAAGATGCATATTTCCACATTCCAATGAACAGGGGTTGTCACAGGTTTCTGAGATTCGCGTTTCAGAGTCAGGTATGGGAGTTTGTAGTCCTCCCATTCGGCCTGTTGACAGCTCCAAGGGTTTTGACCAGAGTGGTCCTTGCAGTGACAGCGTTTCTCAGAAGAGAGAACATGGCGCTTCACACCTACATAGACGATTGGCTTATCAAGGCGGACATGCCAACCAGGTTAGGAGTGGATACTGCTCTAACTGTGAAGTTACTTTCAGATCTAGGCTGGATAGTCAACAAGGATAAATCCGAATTGACACAGCCACTCAACATTTCGTTTATTTGGGGATGTGATTAGATCTCGAGGAGGGCAGGGTTTACCCGTCAGAGTCCAGAATGGTGTCTCTGTTAGCCATCCTCAAGAGTTTTCGATTGGGAAACCACATTCAGGCAAGGCGGTTTCTTCAGATGCTGGGCATGATGGTCTCTATGGAGCAGGTAATCCTGTATGCTGCTCTGATGCGAAGACCTATCCAGTTGTATCTGATGTCTCTGTGGAAACAGAGAACAGAACCTCTGTCAAAGCTGGTACCAGTTTTGGAACCAATAATGTCGCATCTTGTATGGTGGAAAAAGCATCAGAATCTCCTAGTAGGAGTTTCGCTGCACCTACCCCGCCCCCAGCTGTCCGTGTATATGGATGCATCGCTGGATGGGTGGGGGCCTGCCTGGGAGAACACCAGGTCTTGGGCACACATGGACTCTCCAAGAGAGCCAACTGCATATCAGTCTGTTGGAAATGATGGCAGTGGAACTGGCATTGGAAAGGTTTCTTCCAAAAGTCAGGGGCAAGGTGATATTGATACGGTCGGACAACTCGACAGTAGTATCATACATAAATCGCCAAGGCGGGACCAAGTCACCCACACTGTGTATGAAGGTGTGGCACTTGATTCAATGGTGAAGGAATTACTCAGTTGTTTTGAAAGCAGCTCACATTCCTGGGCGATTGAACATTCTGGTGGATGCTTTGTCTCGCAGACAGGATTCTGCCAACATAATGGTCTCTCAACCCTCCCAATTCTTCACAGGATCTTCAAGCATTGGGGCAAACCAAATGTGGACTTGTTCGCCACAAAGGAAAATGCTCAAATCATGACTCATGGCTCGCCGATTCCAGATCCAAATGCCGTCGATACAGACGCTCTGGCGATAAGCTGGAGAGGGATGCACGCTTACGCATATCCGCCCACCATTCTTCTGCCGAAGATTTTGTTGAAGATCAGAGAGGAACCGTGCCTGGTCCTGCTAATAGCGCCATTTTGGCCCAGCAGGGCGTGGTTCACGGATCTTCTAGATCTGCTGGTGGAAAATCCAGTGCGGTTACCCGAGATTCTGAACATAATCTCCTAGACCAAGGGACGCTTCCTACACGAGAGTCCCGAAATGTTCAAATTGACTGCGTGGATGTTATCAAACAACGTTCCATGTTGGAAGGCTTTTCTCGACAAGCTGCCGATTTCCTCGCAGCTGCGAGGAGGAGGTCAACCTTCAAGTCATATAACCACACGGTTAACAAATTTGCAGAGTGGTGTGAAGGAAAGGGTATTGATACCTTTCAATCCACTATTCAGCAAATAGCAGACTTTCTCTGTGAGCTGTTTTATTCAGGACTGGCTCCTGTCACACTTGCTGGATACAAGTCAGCTTTGGCATCAGTTATCCCATGTCTAGCCAACAGGGATAGTCCAGAGGTGGCCCAGTTAAATGTGATGGTGAAGGGAATGAGCAATGGCCGGCTGAGACAACCGGTAGTCATTCCAGCCTGGAGTCTATCTTTAGTGCTTAATGTACCGGCCAAGCACCCTTTTGAACCCTTGGGTTCGGCTAGTCTAAAGCATTTGACTCTAAAGGCAGTTTTTCTATTGGCAGCTTCCTCAGCGAGAAGGCGCAGTGAGATCCATGCGCTTTCAGCAGAGAGGGACCGATTTGTTGTCTCCGGATAGGGTCTGCGACTGCTGCCAAGAGAAGAGTTTATGTCAAAGAATCAATCTTTGAAATATCCCGGCAAACCGCTCATTATACCGAAACTAACTAGGTTTGATCATGATGCCAGAGTCTGGTGCCCAGTCCGTGCTTGGACTAAGTACAAAAATCGGACAAACTCATTATGGTCGAATGATAGACATCTGTAGAGCTGCCATAAGAAGCCATATGGCGCCGCATCCATGGACTCTATCTCTCGTTGGGTGGTAGAATGCATCCAAACTACCCACGAGATTCCGACTGGGCACCAGGTGCAATGCGCAAGGGCACACGATGTCAGAGGAATAGCCCCCTCGACCACCCTCTACAATGGTGTTCCGTTAGAGGACATCATGGCTGTTGCACAATGGCACTGTGAGTCCTCTTTCATGGATTACTATAAGAGGGATGTGTCAGACTCTGCCAATCCGCTCGCTTTAGCTGTCTTGAGACGATAGTTAAACGGCCACACTGTTCTTCTCCCTTTTGGTACTTAAAAAAGCAAAAGTTATGGAACAGACATGGTCAAGCGAGAGGATTACAACCAATATTGTCACGGATTGTCGAAAAAGTGCTTGGTTGAAGGCTCCATGTCTGAAATCCAATATTCATGAGGTAATTCAAGTTTGACAGTTTTTTTGTATGATGTTTATATATCATGATCATTCATACTATATATTCATGCTCATTCCCAGGCTAATATATGCAAATAGCAGTTAACCCCTTAGCATATTCGTGTTTCAGGCGTGATGCATGTTCGTGAGTTCTCTCCCTTTTCTTAGGAGGATAAAGGGGGGCGGGGGGGCGGTGATGCGAATGTGATTCGGTTCCTACGCTTGTTGGTCCTTTTGTGTCTCCGTATGTGTCAAGTATAAGTCTAAGATCTTTCTCCAGGGGCAAAAGAAGCAATTGATGGCTTGCCCCTTCCCACCAGGTTACTGTTTAAATCTGGTGTTATCAGAAGTAATAGAATGGTAAGTATTGATCGAAGGAGAATGAAGGAAATTTCAATTTCCCTTTCTCCGAGATCTAATAATACTTACCATTCTATTATGGACCCAGCCTCCCAGCCCCGTGGAGGCAAGCCATAGGTATTCTCTTGTTTGGTAGCTATGTAAACAATATGAGCCTCACTGGCAGATGGGTACCCATTTGTTAGGAACCGGGTACCCGGTTCCAGGAGCCAGTAAAGCTTACTAAATCTAGATTCCTAGAGCCAGCTAGCTTCCTAGCTTGTTATCAGAAGTAATAGATGAGTATTGTTAGATCTCGGAGAAAGGGAAATTGAAATTTCCTTCATTTTTCAACGTTCTCAAAAACATGAGGGCTGTATAATTGGGAGGGGCAGGAAAATTAGAATAAATACGGTATTCTGAACTCATATTTCCCATTTTCGAAACTGTAGGATAAATGGTTTGGTTGCCATCTTGGATCGTTTTCCCGCCAAAAGCTCCCATGCTAAAGCAATGGGGAATTTAAAATGTCTTCTCGAGAACTGCGGGGCCGATTTCAATTATATTTGGCAGGAAGCATCCTTAGGACATAGAGATTTACGTTTGTTGAAACAAAAGCCGATCGGCCAATTGGGCCGGTGGCCATCTTGGATTTTGGCTGATTTTTAGAAACGTCTTTAAAAATCTTCTCCGAAACCATCTGGGGAATTGATGCAAAGCTCGTGAAATAGGATCTAGTCCAAGAGCTGAACCAAGTTTGTTCAACGGAACTTGATTGGTCAAATGGTTGGCCGGCCATCTTGGATGGCCTGGTTTTCATGAAAGCGACTGTCTCCAGAGCCACTAAATGGATTGGGCCGAAATTTGGGAGATATGATATTGATGACTAAGGGCCATACAAGTTTGTTCGATAGAAGTTGATACATAAAGAAACATGGCCTCTGTTTTCTTGTAACAAGTCTGCTCAACTCATTAGAGTTCTACTTATTGTTAATGACTTTTCTAGTTGAAATGTATATGGTCCAGGTGAGCGATACAGGCCCCTTGTGCCTCTTGTTATTTCATGCCATTTGTTTTGCGCTATTGGCAGTTTGTGGATAGAATGATTTTACTACTGCAAGATGAAGTACATGACAATGATGCGCATTGATTGGATGTTTTAAACAAAGCCACAATGTCAATGTGAGCTGCTTTCAAAACAACTGAGTAATTATATTTCAGTGCAGTGGTCATATCTTGTTCAATTCTGCATTGTACTCTCTGACTGTTTTCAGGGACAATGGCGTAATGATCTGATGAGCGGTCATGGTGTGATGATCCATAGCTCAGGGATTATCTATGAAGGCGTCTGGTCAAACAACAGACCTGTCAAAATGGCATCTAAACTTGTCATTGTCCTTGAGGAAGTGCCTATGGTGATCCCCCAGGGAGATGATTTTATGATCAGAGTAGAGTGTCATAATAGTGATGATGAGGTGGTGCAAGGTGAGTGACCTAGAGAGAGTGGCATAATGGGATGATGAGGTGATGCAAGGTGAGTGACTTGGAGAGTATCATAATGGTGATCATGAGGTGGTGCAAGGTGAGTGACTTGGAGAGATTATCATAATGGTGATCATGAGGTGGTGCAAGGTGAGTGACTTGGAGAGAGTGTTATAATGGTGGTGATGAGGTGATGCAAGGTGAGTGACTTGTAGAGAGTATCATAATGGTGATGATGAGGTGATTCAAGGTGAGTGACTTGGAGATTGTCATAATGGTGATCATGAGGTGGTGCAAGGTGAGTGACTTGGAGAGTGTCATAATGGTGATGATGAGGTGAGTGACTTGTAGAGAGTATCATAATGGTAATCATCAGGTGGTGCAAGGTGAGTGACCTGGAGAGAGTGTCATAATGGTGATCATGAGGTGATGCAAGGTGAGTCACCTGGAGAGAGTGTCATAATGGTGATCATGAGGTGATGCAAGGTGAGTGACTTGGAGAGAGTGTCATAATGGTGATCATGAGGTGATGCAAGGTGAGTGACTTGTAGAGAGTATCATAATGGTGATGATGAGGTGATACAAGGTGAGTGACCTGGAGAGAGTGTCATAATGGTGATGATGAGGTGATGCAAGGTGATTTCACATCAAGAGTATACTTACCTCCCTAATACTTTTGATATTGCTAAATATCGGCTTTCACTCAATAAAACACTCAGATTAAAAACAGTTAGGTGCCCCTACTGGGCAGGGAGTCAGAGGTAGTCCGGCGGATGCTCGCCCCACCACCGCGCATGCGCCGACTACTACTTCCTCTTTGCTCATTTATTGGCAAAGGGTTACATGCGGTTTTGTGATTTTCATACTTTTCTGCGCGTTGCCTTGTTTTTCGCTCACGTTTGACGTTTATTTTTGGTGGAAGCATGTCGGAAAGGGAGGATTCGCCTCTAGAAGGAGCGGGATCGCTTTATCAGGTGAATTCTTTGATATGCTAGCGTGTTTTGTCCCGGTTTAATGTATTTCCGGGACTCGCGCTTACCGTGATTAGCGCCTGATTATGTTGGGTTTTTACAACATGGTGCTTCATATGTCTCATTTCTCTTTGTGTTTTGTCCACAGGTATCGCATAGAAGCTTTGGTGGACTTTTCGGCACAAGAGGATATGTTTTCTCTCCACCACGGTTCCATTTCCTACTAATACTGTTAGGTTATCTAACCAAAAGATCTATGTTCAGTGAGTTGGAGGCCTGTTATAAAGGTCTTCTCACTTTGCCCTCTTGCTCCAATTCCTTCCCCTGAGGTGGAGAGAATGTAGAGGCGTACTATGGTGGAGTTCTCCGGTTCATCACGTTGGATGGTTTGTCTATACAAGGATCAGGTATCTAATTATAATGTAAACAAAAGGGGAGATAATTTCCCTTTTTGCCAATACTAGAATTGGAAGGAGTTATCTCTGTATATCTGATTGTTGTGTACTCGAAATGCCAATTCAACGGAAATGTTCCGTTTTACTTATACAATTCGTTCTTGCTCTTGGTGCTTGTTGCGGATCGATTAATTTGGTCACGAGAGTGATGACGTCATAATCGGCCTTGGCCTTTTTATTAACAATTAACGTTTTGTCCATGGCTGGTTCTTCTTGATTTCTGATCTTGATGATCCTGTCCTCTCTTTTTAGTTGGTTTTGAGTTTGCTAACCTTAACTATCTTGCTCATTGTCCCTGTCCTTTGTCCTGTTTCAGAGACCTGGTTGCCCGTCCTGCGGGAGGTTTCTGAAAAGCCGCTTTGTCCCGCACTTGTGCTTCAGCTGCAGTCCCTGTGGACCGTTGCTGAAGTGCGACGTATGTAAGCTGTGGGGGGGCGAATTAATGTCTGATTTTCTCGCATTGCAGGCAAGGGAGAAGGTAATGGAGGAAGAGAGGAAGAAGAAGGAGAAAGTGTGTAAGAAGGGTAAGAAGAAGGCCTCATCCGCGGTGGATATGGAGGCCTTCAGGTCCGAAATGTTGCAAGAGATGCAGAGGACAATAAAGGATCTGGTCCCAGAGTTGCTTCGTGGCATGCTCCCTGGGCCAGCTCCTTTGTTGTCCTCGGCATCTGCTTACGAGCAGGTGATCCCCGCCTCTGAATCCGGTCTCTTTAGGTCCGGTCCGGTTGTGGATTCAGAGGTGGCCCCTTTGTTGGGGGCAGTCCAAGGCCCTGGCAGCAGGCATGGCGCCGCGCCGAGGGGCCGTGGACAACGGTTGTTGCTGGGACCCGCGGTCTGCTCATCAGACCCCGGGTATCCGCGCGCCGAAGGTGCCAAACCCTCCTATGGCACCTTTCCTGGCCAGTCCGGGTTAGTTTTCTTTGCTGACCCGGAGTCTAATCTTTCTGGCCAGGAAGAAGAGGATCTCCTGCTGGGGTCGCCTTCTGAGGACGTGGCCATGGAATACGACGTCTGTGCACCCCTCGCGGGGAATGCAGGCGACGTGTTCCATGGTTCTACTCACGCAGGAGTAGATTTCACGGTCCAGAGGGTGTCCCCGGGCGGTGCTGTTGACCACGGATACCGCATACCTCGGCTTGCCGATGGTATGGCTGGTGCTGGTCAGACCCGTGGTAGAGCGGTGTTTACCCCGCGCTCTGCCACGGCGCCTGCTCCTGGTCAAGCCGCGGATTTTAGCATGCCTGCTCTCTCGGGCCCGCATGCTTTTCCAGGCTTGCCAGGGGTATCAGCTTACCCGCCGTCGACATCAACTGCGAGTGCTCTGGAGGAAGACGAAGGCCCTCGTCTAGTAGAGCGCTCGCAGTTAGCCACGGAGGAGGATTGGTCGGACGCTTGCCAGTGGCTGGTAAGTGTTCGGCCAGATCTACCCGTGGAGCTGCCGGCTAGCCAGCGTGACCATAGGCCGTGGTTAGCTGGTAGGCCGGCGGCTACCGCTATGCCATCTCTGCCGCTTGCTGAGCATGTCGTGGACATGTTCGAAGCGGCAGAGGCGTCCATTAAGGTGAATGGACGTCTCGCGAAGGCCCCTCGCGAGGTGGCGAAGCGGTGCCGCATCGTGCCCCTGGATTACCAGCGGTACGGTGTGGTGCCAAAGCCGAGCGTTGATGATCGCGCGGCTTTGGGCGAAGATGCGCGGCCGGGCTCCCGTTCTGACACGGGAGTCTTGTGCTCGAACGCGTTGCGTTCGGCAAATGCCGCGCTGCGGGATGCGGAGGAGAGTGGGAGAGCGTCGATTGCCGCTCTATCCCACGTTTCCCAGCTGCTACAAGGGGTGGTAGCGGCTTCCGCATCACGCCAACCTAGCCCGGTGACAGTCCAGAGAGCCATTCAGGATGGTATCAACCTGGCTTTGGACTGTTTGACGCGGGCGGTAACCAGAAGTGTCCGGGCGAGGCGCACGTTTGCACTTGACAATCTGTGCCCGTCCCAGGACCTGTATAATAGGCTGCTGCGGACGCCTATGACAGGTCCTGGTCTCTTTGGAGGTGAGGGATGCAGGCACCTCCAGGAGACGGTCACTCTGGTTAATAACCAGAGGGCGCTGCGGGAACAGTTTGAGGTGCTCCGGCGGGAGCGTGTTCGCGCGGCACCCCCTGCGTATCGTCCTCTGCAGGCTCGAGGTGGTGCTGGCCAGGTCAGGGGCCAGCCACCGTCGCAACGTAGGCCTAGGCCACGGGCGATTCGGCCAGCAGTGAGGGGGGCGCAGGCTCCCCAGCCGCACCCAGCCAGACAGCAGCCCGCGCACCGTGGTGCGCGCGGCGCTGGGCGGGGCGCGCGGGGATCTGGTCGCGGTAATCGGGCCTGATGGCCTGGTTACCGCGGTGGGAACCACTCCGGTGTTGCAGGCCGAGAGAACAGTGCCACTCTGGCCCTCCTTATGTCCACCTCTATCCCTAGGTGGACCGGTGGGCGGCCGTTTGGCCGCCCGCTTGCCAGAGTGGAAGCGGTTGACTCAGGACCGTTTAGTCTTGCGATGGCTTTCAGTCGGGTATCGTCCCGACTGGGTGACAGGCCCGCCATCGCGACTGTCTCTCGCGCCGATCTGGACTCCCATTCCACGGGATCCGGATCAGAGGTTGTGTATAGAGGAGGAAATAAATTCCCTCATACTAAAAGAAGCCATTCAGCCGGCACAGAGGTGCCCGGGCTTCTATTCAACCCTGTTCTTAGTAACAAAAAACACCGGAGGGTGGAGGCCGATTCTCAACCTCAAGCCGTTGAACAAGTTCATCGAGACACCCAGTTTCAAGATGGAGACTGTGCGCTCGGTGTTGGCGGGGTTAGAGCGAGGGATGTGGACAGCGTCGATAGATTTGAAGGATGCTTATTTCCACATTCCCATAGAGAGGAGTTTCCGTCGATTCCTGAGATTTGCATTTCAGGGCCGGCGGTGGGAATTCAGGGTGTTACCCTTCGGAATTTCCACGGCTCCTCGGGTCTTCACCCGTGTGGTTCTCGCGATCACTGCATACCTCCGCAGGAGAAGCATAGCAGTCCACACGTACATAGACGACTGGCTATTGAAAGCACACACCCGGGAATCGTTGTCAGCCAATCTGGAGATTGTTTTGAAAACTCTCTCGGACTTGGGCTGGATAATCAATTTCCCGAAATCAGAGCTAACTCCATCCCAGAAGTTTGTTTACCTGGGCATGTTCTTCGATCTGGAGACGGGGTATGTGTACCCCACTCAGGAGAGGGTTCAAGTACTCATCTCGGTAATTCAGTCGGTGTGCGACAGTCGTCATGTCCTGGCACGGGTTTACTTGAGAATGCTGGGCTTGATGGTTTCTTTGGAACCAGTCATTCCACAGGCCGCCTTGCGCAGGCGTCCGATTCAGTTGTTTCTCATGACACAGTGGACCCAGAGTTCAGGTTCGCTGGACTCGAACGTGCCGGTGTTGGCGCCTCTGATTCACCACCTGCAATGGTGGTTGAATACAGAGAATCTCTTGCTGGGGGTTTTGCTAACCCCTCCCCACCCTCAGGTGACTGTGTATACAGATGCATCGATGGAGGGGTGGGGAGCTTGTCTGGAAGAGTCCACAGTATCAGGGCTTTGGGATCTGGATCAGTCCAAGGAACATATCAATCTACTAGAGCTAAGAGCAGTAGTCCTGGGCCTGGAACATTTCTTACAGAAAGTTCAGGGCAAGATTGTTCTAATTCGTTCAGACAACTCAACAGTAGTGACTTACATAAACCGCCAGGGCGGAACGAAGTCGCCCAGTCTCTGTATGATGACATGGGGACTGCTTTGTTGGTGCCTGGATCATGGGATCACCTTGAAAGCAGTTCATATTCCGGGGAGGTTAAATCTGCTAGCAGACTCATTGAGCCGAAGGATGAGTGTTTTACCCACGGAATGGCAACTAAATCAATGTGTGGCGGATCGTCTGTTCGACCATTGGGGGAAACCCAACATAGATTTGTTCGCGATGAAGAAGAATGCGAAGATGACGACGTACGTCTCTCCGATTCCAGACCCAAGCGCTTTCGCAACAGATGCGTTAGCTATCAGCTGGGAGGGAATGTATGCATACGCATTCCCCCCAGCAATCCTGATTCCAAAGGTGCTTCAGAAAATCAGGCAGCAGGAGTGCCAAGTGCTTCTGATCGCCCCGGATTGGCCAAGCCGATCGTGGTATACGGATCTGCTGGACCTTCTGGTCTGCAATCCGGTTCCGCTGCCTCTGATGGACAACCTTATCTTCCAGGGCAAGGCCCTTCACGACAATCCGTCAATGTTCCGATTGACTGCGTGGATGTTGTCAAGGAATCTAGAATTAAGGAGGGCTTTTCTGAGCAAGCGGCCATGTTTATGGCCAAAGCCAGGAGGGGGTCAACCTCCAGAGCATATAATTATAAAATCAACAGATTTGCAGAATGGTGCTCAAAAAGATGTATTGATCCAATGGAATCATCTATTCAGGTAGTGGCTGATTTCCTCTGTCACCTATATGATGCCTATAGCCTCAAGCCTAACTCTATTGCTGGTTATAAGTCAGCTTTAATGACTGTTATTCCTTGCTTGGCTAATAGGGGGAGTGATGAAGTAAGTACATTAAATGTATTAATTAAAGGCATGGGCAATCTAAGACCAAGGAATCCTCCACTGATTCCGTCTTGGAGTTTATCACTGGTGCTCCAGGTACTAGGTGATAAGCCTTTTGAACCACTTAGTTCCATTTCTATGAAAATGTTAACTCTTAAAACTGTATTTTTAATTGCTGCGGCCTCGGCTAGGCGTAGGAGTGAAATTCACGCCTTATCAGCCGAGGTTGACCGTTTTGTGGTTACAGGGGAAGGCCTTAAGCTTCTACCTAGGATTAATTTCTTGTCTAAAAATCAGTCATTGAAATATCCAGGTCAACCTATTTTTTTGCCATCTTTAACTAGATATGATCCTAATTCTAAAGTATGGTGCCCCGTACGGGCGCTGCTCCGGTACAAACAGCGTACTTCGGAGTGGCGTACCGACCAGTCAGCGTTATGGTTGTCATATATTGAACCCCATGGTAGGGCGTCTAAGGACACCATTTCTAGGTGGATTGTGGAATGTATTCAATTTTGTCACAAATCCGCCACCGGGCGACAGGTTGACGTGGCCAAGGCTCACAGTGTCCGCGGTGTCGTGACATCCACTGCCCTTTTTAATGGGGTCCCTGTGGATGATATTATGTCAGTGGCTCAGTGGCACTGTGAGTCTAGTTTTACAGACCATTACCTCCGTGACACCTCTAACCCTCTCGCCTTGTCGATTTTGAAACAATAACCGCTTTATGTTTGTGAAGAGTGCCTCCGCATTGCTTATATACTTCGCCATTCAGCGACGGTGACAACCACTTGTCGGGACTGTATCATCCTTCTCTACTGGATTCATGATGACAGCTTCCTAGGACAACAAGGTCAGTCTTGTTCATGTGTTGTTCATTGTTTGTATTGTCACGTTACCCAGTGTTATTAATATGGTGATGGTTTATGTGGGTTGTGGTTCTTTATAGAGAGTATACGAAAATGGAGCCTTTTCGTCTCTGTCCTATAGTACTTAGCACTAGTACGAAGAGAGCGTGTAGGACATTGAGGTCATTTAATCTTCCTCCCAAGGGAGGGGGGGGAGCGCATATGACAAATCGGTCATCTCTCAGGCATCGGTTGTGTTATCCGATGGTTTATCAAATCCTGACTGTGTTTTCACACAGTTTCAGACGTCATAAGTGCCTTAAAACGCTTGAAAGCGTATAGGGAAGAGCTGGTCTTTTGACCTCGCCTCCCTCCCGCCAGATTCACTTTCGAATTCTGGCAATATCAAAAGTATTAGGGAGGTAAGTATACTCTTGATGTGAAATAAACGAAATCTAGGATTTCTTTTTTCACGAGAGAGTTGATACTTACCTCCCTAGATACTGACCCGGCCTCTCCGCCCCACAGAGGCTCGGTCTTCAGGCTCTTGGTAGTTGCATGTGTTAGCCAATAAATGAGCCAGAGGAAGTAGTAGTCGGCGCATGCGCGGTGGTGGGGCGAGCATCCGCCGGACTACCTCTGACTCCCTGCCCAGTAGGGGCACCTAACTGTTTTTAATCTGAGTGTTTTATTGAGTGAAAGCCGATATTTAGCAATATCAAAAGTATTAGGGAGGTAAGTATCAACTCTCTCGTGAAAAAAGAAATCCTAGATTTCGTTTAGTGACTTGGAGAGAGTGTCATAATGGTGATGATGAGGTGGTGCAAGGTGAGTGACCTGGAAAGAGTGTCATAATGGTGATGATGTGGTGATGCAAGGTGAGTGACTTGTAGAGAGTGTCATAATGGTGATCATGAGGTGATGTAAGGTGAGTGACTTGTAGAGTGTCATAATGGTGATGATGACTTGATGCAAGGCGAGTGACTTGGAGAGAGTATCACAATGGTGATCATGAGGTGGTGCAAGGTGAGTGACCTGGAGAGAGTGTCATAATGGTGATGATGAGGTGATGCAAGGTGAGTTACTTGTAGAGAGTATCATAATGGGGATGATGAGGTGGTGCAAGGTGAGTGACTTGGAGAGAGTGTCATAATGGTGATGATGAGGTGATGCAAGGTGAGTGACTTGGAGAGAGTATCACAATGGTGATCATGAGGTGGTGCAAGGTGAGTGACCTGGAGAGAGTGTCATAATGGTGATGATGAGGTGATGCAAGGTGAGTGACTTGTAGAGAGTATCATAATGGTGATGATGAGGTGATGCAAGGTGAGTGACCTGGAGAGAGTGTCATAATGGTGATGATGAGGTGGTGCAAGGTGAGTGACTTGTAGAGAGTGTCATAATGGTGATCATGAGGTGATGCAAGGTGAGTGACTTGTAGAGAGTGTCATAATGGTGATGATGAGGTGATGCAAGGTGAGTGACTTGGAGAGAGTATCACAATGGTGATCATGAGGTGGTGCAAGGTGAGTGACCTGGAGAGAGTGTCATAATGGTGATGATGAGGTGATGCAAGGTGAGTGACTTGTAGAGAGTATCATAATGGTGATGATGAGGTGATGCAAGGTGAGTGACCTGGAGAGAGTGTCATAATGGTGATGATAATGGTAATGCAAGGTGAGTGACTTGTAGAGAGTGTCATAATGGTGATCATGAGGTGCTGCAAGGTGAGTGACTTGTAGAGAGTGTCATAATGGTGATGATGAGGTGATGCAAGGTGAGTGACTTGGAGAGAGTATCACAATGGTGATCATGAGGTGCTGCAAGGTGAGTGACTTGTAGAGAGTGTCATAATGGTGATGATGAGGTGGTGCAAGGTGAGTGACTTGGAGAGAGTGTCATAATGGTGATGATGAGGTGATGCAAGGTGAGTGACTTGGAGAGAGTATCACAATGGTGATCATGAGGTGGTGCAAGGTGAGTGACCTGGAGAGAGTGTCATAATGGTGATGATGAGGTGATGCAAGGTGAGTGACTTGTAGAGAGTATCATAATGGTGATGATGAGGTGATGCAAGGTGAGTGACCTGGAGAGAGTGTCATAATGGTGATGATGAGGTAATGCAAGGTGAGTGACTTGTAGAGAGTATCATAATGGTGATGATGAGGTGATGCAAGGTGAGTGACCTGGAGAGAGGGTCATAATGGTGATGATGAGGTGATGCAAGGTGAGTGACTTGTAGAGAGTATCATAATGGTGATGATGAGGTGATGCAAGGTGAGTGACCTGGAGAGAGTGTCATAATGGTGATGATGAGGTGATGCAAGGTGAGTGACTTGTAGAGAGTATCATAATGGTGATGATGAGGTGATGCAAGGTGAGTGACCTGGAGAGAGAGGGTCATAATGGTGATGATGAGGTGGTGCAAGGTGAGTGACCTGGAAAGAGTGTCATAATGGTGATGATGAGGTGATGCAAGGTGAGTGACTTGTAGATAGTGTCATAATGGTGATCATGAGGTGATGCAAGGTGAGTGACTTGTAGAGAGTATCATAATGGTGATGATGAGGTGATGCAAGGTGCGTGACCTGGAGAGTGTCATAATGGTGATCATGAGGTGATGCAAGGTGAGTGACCTGGAGAGAGTGTCATAATGGTGATGATGAGGTGATGCAAGGTGAGTGACTTGTAGAGAGTATCATAATGGTGATCATGAGGTGGTGGAAGGTGAGTGACCTGGAGAGAGTGTCATAATGGTGATGATGAGGTGATGCAAGGTGAGTGACTTGTAGAGAGTGTCATAATGGTGATCATGAGGTGGTGCAAGGTGAGTGAGAGAGTGTGCTACATAGTAATCCATACATTTTTAGCAGATTGTCAGGAGATGAGTAATATTTCAACCGTCAGCATCATATTGGGATAACTTAGTCCTGCATTATTATTAGCTCACCTGGCTTGAAATGCCAATTGAGCTTATGCCATGGCGACTATCCGTCGTGTATCCATCCATCATCCGTCCATCAACTTTTCCTTTAATTGACTTCGTCTCAAGAACCACTGGGCTGATTTCGATTATATTTGGCTGGAGGCATCCATAGGGTATAGGTAGAGTTGGGCGGTATTATCAATGCGTAGCTGTATCGCAATACAATGCCATTAATAATACATATGGCAATACATTCCTCCCAAACCGATATGTATTGCCTGATTGTTAGAGTAATTCTGAGTAACAGAATTTGGTCTATGTTTGTGAAGTGTTGTCTGTTCAAAAAGCCGCTATCAATTGGTTACCATGAATATTAAAGGAAAGTGAAACTAATTATATTGATTCTTAAGTCATCTTCTTCATAGGAGTGAATCACTTGTTGTGGATAGCAATTAGTGGATTCATTTCTTGGTCTTTCCACCATCAGATCTTGATCATGATAAAGAATAAATGCACTGAGTGCTATCCATGGCTTGTGCTTTTCTTTTATGAGGAGGATGACTAGAAAGTAATTATAACAGATGGACAGAATGTTTCCTTCAAAGTGAACAATATATCATGATACGTATTGTGATACAATCTCCCTGTATCATGATATATCGCGATACAATAATGTTCACAATACCCACCCCTAGGTGGAGTGATCCAAGTTTGTTCAAACGAAGCCGATCGGCCAATTTGGCCAGTGGCCATCTTGGATTTTGGCCGATTTTAGGAAACATCTTTAAAAATCTTCTCAGAAACCGCTTGGGGGATTTAAGCAAACCTCATGAAATATGATCTAGGGCAAGAGCTGAACCAAGTTTGTTCAAGGGAACTTGATTGGTCAGAACCACTGAAGGGATCGGGCTGAAATTTAGCAGGTATGATTAGGGACTAAGGCCCATTAAAGTTTGTTCAAGGGAAGTTGATCCATCAAAAAACAAGGCCGCACCTGGCCAATCAAAATATAGGGTGTTTGGTGGCCATATTGGATTTTTTCACTTGATGGATTTTGTGGCTGAAATTGGTTTTATATATGTTTTTGGGGTATTCTGATCTGAAATTTGCAATTTTCAAAACTGTCGGATAAACGGTTTGGTGGCCATCTTGGATCATTTTCCCGCCAAAAGCTCCCATACTAGCAATGGGAAATTTAAAATGTCTTCTTGAGATCTGCTGGGCCGATTTCAATTATATTTGGCAGGATGCATCCTTATGGTGTAGAGATTCAAGTTTGTTCAAACGAAACCGATCCGCCAATTTGGGCAGCGGCTATCTTGAATTTTGGTCAATTTCTATAAACATCTTTAAAAATCTTCTCCGAAACCGCTTGGTGGATTGAAGGAAACCCAATGAAATATGATCTAGGGCAAGAGTTGAACCAAGTTTGTTCAAGGGAACTTGATTGGTCCCATGGTTCGGCGGGCATCTTGGTTGACCTAGTATTAGTGAAAACGACTTCTTCTCCAGAACCGCTGAAGGGATCAGGCTGAAATTTGGCACATATGATTAGGGACTAAGGGCCATTAAAGTTTGTTCAAGGGAAGTTGATCCCTAAAAAAACATGGCGGCCATGGGCCAATCAAAATATAGTGTGTTTGGCAGCCATATTGGATTTTTTTATTTGATGGATTTTGAGGCTGAAATTGGTTTTATATGTTTTTGATTATTCTGATCTCAAATTTGCAATTTTCGATTTCACTTCAAGAGTATACTTACCTCCCTAATACTTTTGATATTGCTAAATATTGGCTTTCACTCAATAAACACTCAGATTTAAAACAGTTAGGTGCCCCTACTGGGCAGGGAGTCAGAGCGTAGTCTGGCGGATGCCAGCCCCACCACCGCGCATGCGCAGACTAGCACTTCCTCTTTGCTAGATTATTGGCAAAGAGATCACACATGTTTTTTTGTTCAATAGCTTTTTCGCTCTCTTAAACTGTTTAAGTGGTGTTTGTTTGGAGTGTTAGTCACTTTTTTGGATGGCGGATAGGAATACGTCGCCACAGGAGGACGGAGGACCTTTAAATCAGGTGACTTCTAGTAAAATTAGCGAGTTTTCTTCCCGGTGTATTGTGTTTCCGGGACTCGCGTTTACCGTGATAAGCGCCTTGGTTGGTTGGGTTATATCAACTCGGTGCTACCTAGGACTAATTTCTCTTTCTGTTTATGTCCACAGGTCTGTATGACGCTAGGTGGTGACGTCACAGTACCAGAGAATTAGTATTCTCTCCACCATGGTTCCATTTCCTACTAACACTGTTAGGTTATCTAACCAAATGAAAAATTATGTCCAGTGAGTTGGAGGCCTGGTATAAAGGTCTTCTCACTTTGCCCTCTTGTTCCAATTCCTTCCCCATGAGGTGGAGAGAGTTAAGAGGCGTGCAGATGGTGGAGTTTCCGGTTCGTCACGTTGGATGGTTTGTCTATACAAAGTGTCAGGTATCTAGTTATTGATAATGTGGTGATGTTAATTATTGTAAACAATCAAAGGGAGATAATTAACATTTTTGCCAGAAAAGAGTTATCTATATGTATCTGATGGTTGTGTAGTCAACTTATCCATTCAGCATACAATTCGTCTTTGCACTTGGATGTTTTGTTGGGATCGAATTTTTCCTGTCACGGGATTAATGACGTCATAATCAGCTGGCTATGTATTTATTAGCAATTCAAGCGCTAGGCTGGTTTTTGATGTATATTGATCTTTATGATCGTTTTCCTTCTCCTTGAGTTGGATTGAGTTTCTAAGCTTAACTAGTTGCTCATACTCCTTGTCCTTTGCCCTGTTTCAGGGACCGGGTTGCGCGTCCTGTGGACGTTTTATGCATGTGAAGTTCTGGCCGCATCTGTGTTATCGATGTAGCCCTTGTGGTCCATTGATTAATTGTGACATATGTAAGCACTGGGGGGGCGAGTTAATGTCCGAATTCTTGTGCTGCTTACAGGCGACGGACAAGGTGGTAGTGGAGGAGAAGAAGAAGAAGCGGAAACGAGAGGTTGTAAGTAAGAAGGGTAAGGGGAAGGTCTCGTCCGCGGTGGATATGGAGACCTTCCGGACCGAGATGTTGGGAGAGATGAAGAGGACAATAAAAGATTTGGTTCCAGGGTTGCTTCGTGGCATGCTTCCTGGACCAGATCCTTTATTGTCCTCATCATCGGCTTCGGAGCAGGTAATCCCCGCCTCTGGATCGATTTTCCTTAGTCCGCTTCCGTTGTCCGACGATTCAGAGGTGGCCCCATTAGAGGGGGCGTTCCACGGCCCTGGCAGCAGGCTTATTGCCGCGCCGATAGGGGACCGTGGACGGTTGTCGCTGGAACCCGCTGGCTGCTTATCAGTCCAGGGGTATCCGCACGCCGCGGTGGCCAGTACCTCCTATGGCACCGTTCCTGGTCAGCCCGGGTTAGCTCTCTTTGCTGACCCGGGGTCTAATCTTTCTGACCAGGGTGATGAGGATTACCTGCTAGGGTCGCCGTCTGACGACGTGGACATGGATGAAGACGTTTGTGCACCCCTCGCGGGGAATACAGGCGCTTTTTTCCACGGTATTACTCACCCTGGAGTAAGGTCCGCGGTTCAGGTGGTGGCCCAGGGCGCTGCTGATGGCCAGCGGTACCGCATACCTCGGCTTGCCGAGAGTGTAGCTGGTGCTGGCCGGGCCCGTGGTAGGGCTATATATACCCCGCGCTCTACCGCGGTGCCTGCTCCTGGTCAAACCAGTGATATTCTCATGCCGGTGCTGTCAGGCCCGCATGTTTTCCCTGGCTTGCCAGGTGTATCAGCGTACCCGCCGTCAAGCTCTACTGCTTGCGCTCAGGAGGAAGACGAAGGACCCCGTCTTGTAGAGCGCTCGCAGTTAGCCACGGAGGAGGATTGGTATGACGCTTGCCAGTGGTTGGTGAGCGTTAGGCCTGATCTGCCCGTGGAGCAGTCGGCTAGCCACCGTGTTCACACGCCGTGGTTAGCTGGGAAACCAACTGCTAACGCTATGCCTTCTCTGCCGCTGGCGGAGCATGTCGTTGACATGTTCAAGGCGGCGGAGGCGTCCATTAACACGAGTGGACGTCTCGCGAAGGCCCCTCGCGAGGTGGCCAGGCGTTGTCGCATCGTGCCCCTGGACTACCAGCGGTACGGTGTGGTACCCAAGCCCAGCGTGGATGACCGCGCGGCTTTGGGTGAGGATACGCGGCCAGGATCCCGTTCTGACGCTGGGGTCTTGTGCGCGAACGCGTTGCGTTCGGCGAATACCGCGTTGCGTGATGCGGAGGAGAGTGGGAGGGCTTCGATTGCCGCTCTGTCCCACGTCTCCCAGCTGTTACAGGGGGTAGTAACGGCATCCGCATCGCGCCAGCCAGGCCCGCTCGCGGTCCAGCGAACCATCCAGGATGGTATTAACCTGGCGCTGGACTGTATGACGCGGGCGGTGACCAGGAGTGTCAGGGCAAGACGCACATTTGCCCTGGACAATCTGTGCCCGTCTCAGGACCTGTATAATAGGCTACTCCGTACGCCTATGACGGGTCCTGGTCTTTTTGGAGGTGAGGGATGTCGCCACCTCCAGGAGACGGTCACCCTGGTGAATAACCAGAGGGCGCTGCGCGAACAGTTTGAGGTACTGCGTCGTGCTAACGTTCGCGCCGCGGCCCCTGCGTATCGTCCCCTGCAGGCTCGAGGTGGTGCTGGCCAAGTCAGAGGCCAGCCGCCGTCGCAGCGCCGGCCTCGGCCGCGTGCGATTCGGCCAGCAGTGAGGCTCCTCAGCCGCCGTCAGCCAGGCAGCCGCCCGTGCACCGAGGTGCGCGCGGGGCGGGGCGGGTCGCGAGAGGACCGTTTAGTCTTGCGATGGCTTTCCGTGGGGTATCATCCAGAGTGGATGACAGGCCCGCCGTCGCGACTGTCTCTGGTGCCAGTCTGGACTCCCATTCCGAGAGATCCAGATCAAAGGTTGTGTATCGAGGAGGAGATAAATTCCCTCGTACAAAAAGGAGCTATTCAGCCGGCACAAAGGTGTCCGGGCTTCTATTCAACCCTGTTCTTGGTAACAAAACGCACCGGTGGGTGGAGACCGATTCTCAACCTCAAGCCATTGAACAAGTTCATCGAGACGCCCAGTTTCAAGATGGAAACGGTGCGCTCGGTGTTGGCGGGGTTGGAGAGGGGGATGTGGACGGCGTCGATAGATTTGAAGGACGCTTATTTCCACATCCCCATCCACAGGAGTTTCTGTCGCTTCCTGAGATTTGCATTCCAGGGCAGACAGTGGGAATTCAGGGTGTTGCCCTTCGGAATTTCCACGGCTCCTCGGGTTTTCACCCGTGTGGTTCTTGCGATCACAGCATACCTCCGCAGGAGAAGCATAGCAGTCCACACGTACATAGACGACTGGCTGTTGAAAGCGCACACCCGGGAAAGTTTGTCCGCCAATCTGGAGATTGTTTTGAAAATTCTCACAGACTTGGGCTGGATGATCAATTTCCCAAAATCAGAGCTGACTCCATCCCAGAAGTTTGTTTACCTGGGGATGTTCTTCGATCTGGAGACAGGATATGTTTATCCTACTCAGGAGAGAGTTCAAATACTCATCTCGTTGATTCAGTCAGTGTGCGACAGTCGTCATGTCCTGGCACGGGTTTACTTGAGAATGCTGGGGTTGATGGTTTCGTTGGAACCAGTCATTCCTCAGGCCGCCTTACGCAGGCGGCCGATCCAGTTGTTTCTCATGACACAATGGACCCAGAGTACAGGTTCGCTGGACTCGAATGTGTCAGTGTTGGCGCCTCTGATTCACCACCTGCAGTGGTGGTTGAATACAGAGAATCTCTTACCGGGGGTTTTGCTAACCCCTCCCCACCCTCAGGTGACTGTGTATACAGATGCATCGATGGAGGGCTGGGGAGCTTGCCTGGAAGAATCCACGATATCAGGGCTTTGGAATCTGGAACAGTCACAGGAACATATAAATCTACTGGAGCTAAGAGCAGTAGTCCTGGGCCTGGAACATTTCTTACAGAAAGTTCAGGGCAAGATTGTTCTTATTCGTTCAGACAACTCAACAGTTGTGACTTACATAAACCGCCAGGGCGGAACGAAGTCGCCCAGTCTCTGTATGATGACATGGAAACTGCTTTGTTGGTGTCTGGATCACCAGATTACCTTGAAAGCAGTTCATATTCCGGGAAGGTTAAACCTGCTGGCAGACTCATTGAGCCGAAGGATGAGTGTTTTACCCACGGAATGGCAACTAAATCAATGTGTGGCGGATCGTCTGTTCGACCATTGGGGGAAACCCAACATCGATTTGTTCGCAACGAAGAAGAATGCGAAGATGACGACGTACGTCTCTCCGATTCCGGATCCAAGCGCTTTCGCAACAGATGCGTTAGCTATCAGCTGGGGGAGAATGTATGCATACGCATTCCCTCCAGCAATCCTGATTCCAAAAATTCTTCAGAAAATCAGACAAGAGGAATGCCAAGTGCTTCTGATCGCCCCGGATTGGCCAAGCCGATCATGGTATACGGATCTGCTGGACCTTCTGGTCTGCAATCCGGTTCCTCTGCCTCTGATGGACGATATTATCTTCCAGGGCAAGGCCCTTCACAACAATCCGTCAATGTTCAGATTGACTGCATGGATGTTGTCAAGGAATCTAGAATTAAGGAGGGCTTTTCTGAGCAAGCAGCCATGTTTATGGCCAAAGCCAGGAGGGGGTCAACCTCCAGAGCATATAATTATAAAATCAACAGATTTGCAGAATGGTGCTCAAAAAGATGTATTGATCCAATGGATTCATCTATTCAAGTAGTAGCTGATTTCCTCTGTCACCTCTATGATGCCTATAGCCTCAAGCCTAACTCTATTGCTGGTTATAAGTCAGCATTAATGTCTGTTATTCCTTGCTTGGCTAAGAGGGGAAGTGATGAAGTAAATACATTGAATGTATTAATTAAAGGCATGGGCAATCTAAGACCAAGGAATCCTCCTGTGATTCCGTCTTGGAGTTTATCGCTAGTGCTTCAAGTACTAGGTGATAAGCCTTTTGAACCACTTAGTTCCATTTCTATGAAACTATTAACACTGAAGACTGTGTTTTTAATTGCTGCGGCCTCGGCTAGGCGTAGGAGTGAGATTCATGCCTTATCAGCCGAGGATGACCGTTTTGTGGTTTCAGGGGAAGGCCTTAAGCTGCTACCTAGGATTAATTTCTTGGCTAAAAATCAGTCGTTGAAATATCCAGGTCAACCTATTATTTTGCCTGCTTTAACTAGATATGATCCTAATTCTAAAGCATGGTGTCCCGTCCGGGCGCTGCGCCGGTACAAACAACGTACGGCGGCATGGCGCACCGACCAGTCAGCGTTATGGTTGTCATATATTGAACCCCATGGGAGGGCTTCTAAGGACACCATTTCCAGGTGGATTGTGGAATGCATTCAGTTTTGCCATAAATCCGCCACCGGGAAGCAGGTTGACGTGGCCAAGGCTCACAGTGTCCGCGGCGTAGTGACATCCACGGCCCTATTTAATGGGGTCCCTGTGGATGATATTATGTCGGTGGCTCAGTGGCACTGTGAGTCAAGTTTTACAGACCATTATCTCCGTGACACCTCTAATCCTCTCGCCTTGTCGGTTTTGAAAAAATAAATCGGTTTATATTTTTTGAGGTGATTTCCTCATTACTTATATATATCACAATTAATTTATGGAAACACCCACTTTTTTGGGCCTGCATCAGTCTTTACCGATGGGAAGATGATGTCAGCAGCCATTTCAACAAGGTCAGTCTTGTTCATGTGTTGTCCGTTGTTGATTGTATTGTCACGATTACCCGTTATTAATATGGTGATGGTTTGTGTATTTGTGTGGTTCATTGTTGAGAGTTACGAAAATGGAGCTTTTTCGTCTCTGTCCTGTAGTACATGGCACTTGTACGTAGAGAGCGTATAGGACATTGAGGTCAGTCGACTCTTCCTCCCAGGAAGGAGGGGGGGGAGCGCATATGACATTCGGTCATCTCTCATACATCGGTCGTGTTATCCGATGGTTAGTCAAATCCTGACTGTTTTTTCTTACAGTTTCAGAAGTTTAAGTGCCTTAAACGCAGAAAAGCGTATTGGGATGAGCTGGTCTTTTGACCTCGCCTCCCTCCCGCCAGATTCACTTTCGAATTCTGGCAATATCAAAAGTATTAGGGAGGTAAGTATACTCTTGAAGTGAAATAAACGAAATCTAGGATTTCTTTTTTCACGAGAGAGTTGATACTTACCTCCCTAGATACGGACCCGGCCTCTCCACCCCACAGAGGCTCGGTCTTCAGGCTCTTAATAGTTGCATGTGTGTCAGCCAATAATCTAGTCAGAGGAAGTGCTAGTCTGCGCATGCGCGGTGGTGGGGCTGGCATCCGCCAGACTACGCTCTGACTCCCTGCCCAGTAGGGGCACCTAACTGTTTTAAATCTGAGTGTTTATTGAGTGAAAGCCAATATTTAGCAATATCAAAAGTATTAGGGAGGTAAGTATCAACTCTCTCGTGAAAAAAGAAATCCTAGATTTCGTTTAAACTGTCAGATAAATGGTTTGGCGGCCATCTTGGATCACTTTCCCGCCAAAAGCTCCCATACTAAAGCAATGGGAAATTTAAAATGTCTTTTCGAGAACTACTGGGCAGCTTTCAATTATATTTGGCAGGAAGCATCCTTAGTGTGTAGAGATTCAAGTTTGTTCAAACGAAGCCAATCGGCCAATTTAGCTGGTGGCCATCTTGGATTTTGGCTGATTTTTTATCTTTAAGAATCTCTGAAACCAAGACTCGTGAAACATCATCTAGGGCAAAAGTCCAAATTTGTTTAATAGCCATCTTGGATGACATAGTTTTCGCAAAAACAACTCCAGAACCTATGCTTATAGCCAATCGCCTTTCTAGTTTAAATGCCTATGTTCCAGGTGAGCGATACAGGCCCCTTGGGCCTCTTGTTATAGGACAATTGTAGATTGTGCATCCAAAAAAAATCCCTGCATCTTCATTTAAAAGTACGGTAAATTCCCTGTTAGTAACCGTGGCCTCTAATAGGACAAGGTCTGTAAATTCTTTAAATCCAAATCTCTGAGAAAGGGTGGGCCAATTTCTATTAGGTATATTTCAAGAAAAAACTGAAATCTGTTCTCTAAAATGATAAAAAAAGTAGCCCGAAAATATTCTTAGCATCTTATGCCTATGCTTAATGTATAGCTTATATCTATCATCGCGGGAGTGAAATTATTACCTGAGACCACTTAAATATTGCATGTGCTTTAATAGACATTGTTTATTTCATCAAAATTAATCTTAATTTTGACATAAAATGTCGTTGAAAAAAAATCATATGATGAATCGGCTATAAGACGAGTTTAGGTCATAACTCTTGCATTACTCGAATAGCGCAAAAGCGCTAATATTTGTACCCGGGCAGCTATTTTGAGGGTAGCCTCGAGTACCTACCTAAGTAACTACGCAAGTGTCAGTTTAAACTGACTAAATTAACAAGTATCAATACTAAGAGCATGTACTCTGTAAAATCATCTCAGATTTACAGACATACATACCCAACCACATGTTTTTGCATCTAACAAAATGTGTTTTTTCTTAAAGCAGCCACTCCAGACAGGGTTTGCTTTAGTTATTTTTATATTTCTGATGTTTTGCTACTTTTATCCGTATATTGTCTTGTTCCAGTATCTCACCACATGTATATGTTTTGCAGAGGACAAAGGTAGAGAAATACAGATTACAGCCGGGTTTAAGTTCCAGCCCACGACTGAGTCTAAGAAGAGTTTATCTACAGCTTTATTTGATGTCATTGAAGACGTCGAGGAGAAACCTGTTATGACACCTTTGTAAGAATATGACTGTATCTTCAAAACAACATGTTATATAACTACTGGATTCAATTCCTTATCACCTGATAGCTACTGTTCATTTTGGAAATACTGTCTCTGGAAGCTGAAAAGATTGCGTCCAAAATATACACCAGTCCTCCTTCTATGGAATCCTTTAACTCTCATATCAGCCCAAATCGACTTTTGCAGTGGTCTTGAAAAATATCAATTTGCAGACCAAGTGAAGACTTTGAAAATTTTCCACTGGAATGACTGGCTCGATAACCGAGCCAGTCATTCCAGTGGTAAATTTTCAAAAATATTCTTCTCTTGGCCTACAAATGGACAGATTGTATGAGAAAATTGAAATCTTCTTGAACAAATTCAAGGGTTAACGGGTTAATGGTCAAGATTTGTAAAAGAAAATTTAACATTTTGCTGAGTAAATGTCCATTTCCACACTAAGAGACGACTATGACTATCTTCAAACCAACATGTAATATAACTACTGGATTCAATTCCTTATCACCTGATAGCTGCTGTTCATTTTGGAAATAATAATGCTGAAAACTGTTTCTACTTCGAATAATACTTATATATTTGCCTTGACAAATAGCGAAAGCAGCTCAGCCTCACCTCAGCGGGGCGGCTGAGACAGGGCCATAGTACATCTGGTAAGTATTAAGAATTCTTGTAGAAACAAAAGCGGATGCTTTTTTTATTCTACTTCGAATAATACTTACCAGATGTACTATTATGATAAACTCTGGGTTTCAACAGCCAAGAAATACCGGTGGGAGGAGGTGAGGCTCGAACCAGCACTCATCTACCATCCAACAGAGAAGGTTGTGAAGAGACTAGAACCCTGGCATACGCTTGGGTTCTGCCATCTGACTCATAGAGTGCTAAACCTCCATGGTCTAGACCGCGCTCCCCCCCCCCCCCTCTTTTGTCCTCACAAAATTCAGAGGGCTGTCAATGGGGATGCAACACCCACCAGACCCGTGTCAGCCCCAAGTCTCAGCTAGGGAAGTCCAGTAGAGTGCAAAGAAGCTACTACAACTTCTAATTTTGAAAAAATATCAGTATATCGATTAGGTTTTCAAATTGGAATGAGTCTAATGTCTGTTTGAGAGGATAAGTATACTCTTATACCAGACTATTTACCTAAGCAGTCTGGTATTTCGACTGTAAGTAAATTATTTATAGTCACTTAATTAATGTAAACACTCACCATTTTGAGTGCTTGGTCTTTTCTTGTTCATCACAGGAGCTCGGCCCAATCCACGGTCGTTCTCAGGTCATGTGCATAGCCATTGTTCAGTGCAGGTGGAAGAACTTGTGATGTGTGCGAAATAGTGGTCGGATGTGGTTTAGTTCAGATTCGATAAATTGGCGACGGCTACCGGATTAAGTGCGCTGGAGATGTCGCGAAGGTAGAAATCAGTGAATGACGGCTCGGCATGCCATTGTGCTACAGACATCACCTCCTCTAATGAGACACCCTTATAAAGGGCCGATGATGCTGCTAGTGCTCGGACCTGATGGGCATTCGCATGATCAATCTGCTTTCCTGTAGCGATTTTGTGCGACATCTGAATAGCATCAACTATCCAACGAGAAATAGTATCTTTCGAGGCGCGCAAATGAGGAGCTTTGAGACATAACCACAGAGATTTCGGAAGTCTGTGTGTCCAAAGGGAGTGTCGGCATGGCCGATTAGCCACTTGACAGAGTGCTAGCTGCTCGCTCTGACACCCGTTCCATCGCCGGATCACGCTGAGATCCTAGATCGGATGCCAACCCGAGACGGTCGGACATCCAGCCAAGAACCTGCACCCATTCAGCTTCGGTGCAGAAAACGGATTCGTCTATCAATAAACTACCGTTTTCATCTTCCCTCTCACCCTTGGATGAGTAGGCCACCGACGATCCATGCTGAGAGCTATGGGCCGCACTTCAAATACCATGAAGCACGTCCATAGCCCGACTACCAGCGGCACCGGTGTCCAATGAATCGCTGGACACGGATTCACCGCAGTCCATTGGCTCCAGCACGGGAGGCGGGACCACTGCCGCTTTCACTATGGCAGGTGTCGGCATTCCGAGAGGAGCTGCACCTAACGCCGCCGGTATGCCGCTAGGAACCGCAAAACACGGCTCCACCGACAACGCGGGTTGCACGAAATCCAGATGGAAAATGCCCGACGGAACGTCGACATCACCATCCGCTTGGCAGACCCGTACAAAATCCGAGGGAGATCCCTGGGATGTACTGGGCATAGCCATCATCGAGATATCCGGCATGCCGGAATCTTCCATCAGAAGAAGATCTTCCTCCTCCACCATCGGCTCTTGAGCCAACGACAGTGAAGGGACAGGTGCTCATCCCTCCGCAGAACTAGCCGGACCACCTAAAGGTTGCCCTGCACCAGCCTGCATCGTCGGGACCGTGGACTGCAATGACTCGAACACTGCCTTGAACTGGGCCGCCCATACGCCCAGTGCTGAATCCATGCGATCATTCAGACGACCTTCCAGTCCTCTCAGCGACGTCTGATCCAGCTTGGCCGCCTTGTCCCTCGCGATCCTCTCCAAGCACGCACGTCGATCACGATCGAATTCCACCACCATCTCCGACGACCACTTGGCGCACACATCACAGGGACTTCCAACCTTGCACTTAGCGCAGGCCACACAATGATGGCCTGAATATTTCCGCTTCATGAACCTGTTGCATTTCTGGCACAACGTGTCCTGGTTCTATGCTTTCTGCGAACACAGAGAAGAATTAAAACGCTGCACATGACAAACGATGACGAGCAATATGCACAATTGACTTGATTGTAAAATAAATTACTTAGAAACCATTAACTTTCTCTTAAATTAATGATAATCAAGCCATAGGCAGGAAAATATTTGAAACTTTTTTAAGTGAAAATTAATAAACACAACTTGGAAGTTAACTAACGTTAATACAGCCAAGAATTAAATGCCGATCGCTACAAACACCCTCGACAATGAAGCGAAAGCTAAAAAATTGGCATAAACAGAGTGCATAGATACGCGAAGCCAAGCGAAATAAACATCATGGGCGCAGCCATCTTGGCTAAGAGCGCATCCATCTTAGAAAGAACCGAGTCGCAAGAGAAAAGAACTGAGTACCCGGATTAGCACTAAAAAGTTAACGGGTACCGAGCGACTCCAACAATGGCTACCATTTTAGAATAATGTGCCAATTTAAGGAAATTTCAAACAGTCATTATGGCATGAATGTATAAATTCTAGATTGATACAACCTGCCCCTGTGATGATTTCCTTTTGTCTTCCATGTTGCCAACAATAACGCACTCCAACAATGCTTAAATTCGATTGAAATTGAAGATTTTAAGAGCTTGAAAAAACGTGACTTTCTCAAGTCGC
Source organism: Chaetoderma sp. LZ-2023a (assembly GCA_034401795.1). NCBI lineage: Eukaryota > Metazoa > Mollusca > Caudofoveata > Chaetodermatida > Chaetodermatidae > Chaetoderma > Chaetoderma sp. LZ-2023a. The sequence goes on from CM067367.1 coordinate 103,652,637, forward strand.
AAAATAGACGAATCTGACTGTGATTGGGAATTGACTCAGTACCTGCGGCTATGGTAATTCCCGGACACAGTGTGGGCAGGACCAGGAGAGTGCGGAGTTTTAGTTGTTTATTTTGAGCTAGACTAGATAATAGACATTATCATAATAGTACATCTGGTAAGTATTAAGAATTCTCGTAGAAACAAAAGCGGATGATTTTTTTATGCTGTCTATGACAACAACAGCTTACAGCAAAGATTGTGTCCAAAATATACACCAGTCTTCCTTCTATGGACACCTTAAAATAGGACCCTAACCTCATGATGATATGGTGTTATATAGTCTGCATGAAGACCCTCTTGTTATGGACTCGAGGCTAGATCTAGTAGCCTCAGTTCAAGAGGAATGTGTACTCGGTTATGAGATGTAAGAATAAATGTGTGCTGTTATCGTTATATTTGTGATTCCTGAATGGCTGAATGGTATAATACCTCACCAAGGGCCATCATTTCACAAAGATGTGTAAATTACACCATGTCAAAAAGCAGAAAGCAGACCAATCAGACTGCCGCATTGGACATTTATGCCGTACTTAAGTGCCAGAGTATACTTAAGGCCACTGTAAAACAGGCCCCAGAACTAAGAACTAAGACTGATTCAGACAGTTATAGGACTCTATAAAAGCGACAGTCACATCTGTATTTAGTATTCTGACACTAGTCATGACTCAGTAACAAGCATGAAAATGTCAAATTCAAGCACAAAAGTAGATTTTCTAAAGAGCTATCTTCTACTGCTCTTCAAATATTATTCAGATTAATGAACTGTATGTCGTGCCTCATCACTTTACTCCGACAAAACTCTGACAAATGATATGTTTTAATTGTAACGTTAGTTGAATTGACGTAAATAGAGAGATCCATTTCTGGCTATGCCCCGCCCATTTTTCCTGCATGTTGGAATTAATTTGTATACTTTGAATCCTGAATTACAAGAATTCCGTTTTAAAGGTAGCTAGCTATACAGGTAAACTGGCAGCAACAGCACCCAGTCGAATTAGTCTCAAAATAGTCAACAGAATGTTTATTAAGTAGTAAAGACATAGTCATTGATTATGCATTTTGATTATGGAATCAGCCCACATGTGACGTAATTGATTATGATGTACTATTTTTTTAGCAAGAGATTGGATCTATTCATTGAATAATGACTGTGTGCATAACAGGCATGTAATATCTCTAAATGATCAAACAGCAAAGTATAACCATACTCTCCATTCATCTGCCATGCCATGTATTTCTCCGTTCATCCATCTAGCATAGTTGCATATTTTATACCTGATCATAGCACTTGAATTTAGGTTGCATGCAAAATTACCATTCACAAGCTTGTTAAGATATCACCTGGCATTATGTTTCAGCAAATTACACTAAAATTTGCCAAATTTATTTTTCCTGGTAAACTTACTCTTCATCAAAGTTATTCCCCCTGATAAGCTTAAGCTTGATCAAAGTTATTCCCCCTGATAAGCTAAAGCTTGATCAAAGTTATTCCCCCTGATAAGCTTAAGCTTGATCAATTTTATTCCCCCTGATAAGCTTAAGCTTGATCAATAGTATTACCCCTGATATACTTAAGCTTCATCAAAGTTATTCCCCCTGATAAGCTTAAGCTTGATCAATGGTATTCCTCCTGATAAACCTAAGCTTCATCAAAGTTGTTACCCCTGATAAACTTAAGCTTCATCAAAGCTATTCCCCCTGATAAACTTGATATTCATCAAAGTTATCCCCCCCTCTGACCCCCCTGATAAGCTTAAGCTTCATCAAAGTTATTCCCCCTGATAAGCTTTAGCTTCATCAAAGTTATTTCCCCTGATAAACTTAAGCTTCATCAAAGCTGTTCCCCATGATAAAGTTAAGATTCATCAAAGTTATCCCCCCCCCTGATAAGCTTAAGCTTCATCAAAGTATTTGCCCTGATAAACTTAAGCTTCATCAAAGTTATTCCTCCTGATAAACTTAAGCTTCATCAAAGTTATTCCCCTGATAAACTTAAGCTTCATCAAAGTTATTCCCCCTGATAAGCTTAAGCTTCATCAAAGTTATTCCCCCTGATAAGCTTTAGCTTCATCAAAGTTATTTCCCCTGATAAACTTAAGCTTCATCAAAGCTGTTCCCCATGATAGACGTAAGATTCATCAAAGTTATCCCCCCCCCCTGATAAGCTTAAGCTTCATCAAAGCTGTTCCCCATGATAGACGTAAGATTCATCAAAGTTATTCCTCCTGATAAACTTAAGATTCATCAAAGTTATTCCCCCTGATAAACGTAAGCTTCATCAAAGTTATTCCCCCCTGATAAGCTTAAGCTTCATCAAAGTTATTCCCCCTGATAAACGTAAGCTTCATCAAAGTTATTCCCCCTGATAAACGTAAGCTTCATCAAAGTTATTCCCCCCTGATAAGCTTAAGCTTCATCAAAGTTATTCCCCCTGATAAACGTAAGCTTCATCAAAGTTATTCCCCCCTGATAAACTCAAGCTTCATCAAAGTCATTCCCCCCTGATAAACTTATTTTGCTTTTCTTGACATGCGGCACTGTTGTATTATTGTGATTCCATTCTTGTAGTGGCTATCCAGTGATGGCATACCCTCTGACAGATCAGGAAGAAGGTACTGACAGATCAGAAGATGCTACCACCACCGCCCCCATCTCACAAGATGTGATCACTGAAGAGGAAAAAGGTTAAGCAATAGACAATTCATTACAAACTACTCGAAGCATTTTCACCATGGTTACACAGAAACCATGTTAAATTATCTATTTACTGGTCATATAACACATGCCCACTGAAAATAGCTATTAACTGGAATAATTATTTATCTCGTACACAATTACATAACATTTATGAAATTATTGTGTTGTGATGTATAACGATGTATAGAGCACTAATCAATACATGACTTGCTCGGTACAAGGTCACAAACCATTGTTGTTCTTCAGGTTTGCGCTTCATTGATGATAAATGTCTGTCAATTAGTATGGCTCTGTTGATATTCACTATTGTCTATGTACAATTATAATAATTGTCATTGATTTATGACTTGATTTACAGAGGATGAGGAGAAGGCGGTAGTTTTCACTCAGCCAGACAGTGCAGCGGAGCTGGATATAGCTGATGGTACGGCATTCACCTTTATATAGTCAGTTACAATGGAGGAATCCAGTTTTAGCTATGCCCTGCCCATTTTTATCTAAGCTCCACCCGTGTTGGAATTGATCCCGTGACTATCAATTTCCAGAAAACTAGACAGGTAAGCTGTTGAATATTTTGAAACTAATTTGACTGGGTGCTGTTGCTGCCTATGGTAGCAACAGCGCCCTGTCAAATTAGTTTCTAAATATTCAACAGCATGTTTATTAAATAGTAAAGACATACAATTCATACAACAATGCTTAGTCCATAATCAATTAAGCATTCATGCTGAACTTATCTACATCATTCATGACGTCACTGATTATGACATCATCCTACACGTCACGTAGTGATTATGACGTCATATGGTTAATGGATAAACTGGACAGGTCCATTGCAGTGCTCATGATTAGCATCAATGTTGCCCATGCTTCGTACTGGTCATGGAAATCTTGGAAAGTCACTGAATCTAAGAATATAAAAGAAAGTACTGGAAATCTTGGAGAATTAATGACTCTCATATGTCATGGAAAATCATGAGTCTCATGATTATAAAGTTCAATCATATCTATTTCAAGATAGTTACCGTAATAAATTCAAATTTGTTTTTCGTAGTTGATCTTTCAGGTTCAAAGCTGAGATTTTTCATCTCCAAAAGATCTATAGCACAGAATCATAGGGAGAAAACATGTATGAGAATGATTATTTCATTCTCAAGGTCATGCAATTTTGTAATACGTGGCTGTGAAAAGTCATAAAGTCCTTGAATTTTGCAATGGAAAATGAGTGCAAACCTTGGTAACTACATCCCTCTAGAGACTTAGCTGTGAAATAACTTTCTTGTCATAATCTGATAAACACCAAGAGAATAACACATTTCACAATAACTTTCAAAAGTTATTCATATGAAAGGCTGTTATGACAGTGAATTGTAGAAAAATTAATAAAATTCAATGATATAAAATTAATGAATGTGTGTGACCTACTTTTGCTACACTAGCAAAAGTAGGTCACCCACATTCATTAATTTTATATCATTGAATTTTATTAATTTTTCTACAATTCACAGTAGTCAAACCTGTATGCTTACAGTATGTAGTGTAGCAAAAGTAGTTCAGTGTGACCTACGTTTCATGGTTCACCTGCACCTACAGGTTTGATTACTCTATGCGAAAAACTTGAAACAACAACAGTGCAGAATAAGCTTTTGTGACTGACTGCTTGGCTGGCTGGCAGGCTGGATGGCTGGCGTACTGACTGACCGGGCCGGACTGACTGACTTAGCTGATGTCACAATCAAAATAACATAGCCCTGTCACAAACACCAAAATGTCAGTCATGAGAGTGTACAAATTGTATATCTTTAGTGGATTTACAATTTAATATACATTTTGTTGAATACTTTTAAAACTAATTTAACTGGAAGATGTTGCTGCAACCGCCGCTCCCAGTCAAATTAATTTCCAAATATTCAACAGCCTACCTGTCTGTATAATTTACCTTAAAATTTGGATTCTGAGTATTCCTGGTTTAAAGTGTATAAATCGATTAAAATACACATAGAAACTGGACAAATCTTAGCTAGAAATGGACGCCCCATAGATATGTTTATGTATATATAGAGTAATGATGGCTGATTAGTTTGGATGTCATATAGTCCGGGTCCCTGTTAAACAAGTCCCATTCACACCAGACTTTAACATGCCAGCCGGCCATAACAAGCCTCTGCTGTGGTCTTAAGATATGTCAATTTGCAGACCAAGAAAAGAGTTTGTCATTTTACCACTAGAATAACTGGCTTGATACCCAAGCTAGTCATTCCAGTGGTAAAGTTTCAAAAATAGTCTTCTCTTGGCCTGCAAATGGAGATCCAATGAGCAAAGATTATCTTGAGCAATCTTGACAATGGACCTTTCCAGTTTTAGCTATGCCCCGCCCATCTCTAGCTAAGCTTCACACACACCTCACTAGTGTTGGGATCGATCCATTTCTGAACTCCCTGTCTATCAATTTCCAGAAAACTATACAGGTAAGCTGTTGAATATTTTGAAAGCCCAGTCAAATTAGTTTCAAAATATTCAACAAAATGCTTATTAAATACTAAAGACATACAATTCGTACAATGTGTCACAATTAAGTGTTTAAGATGCACTAAATCGAGTCATTCATGACGTAATGATTATGACATCATCCAACACATCACGCAGTTGATTATGACATCATATGATTGATGGATGAACTGGAAAGGTCAATTAACCAACTTAAGCGACGACCTTAAAGAACTCAAACAATGAGTCACTTTGGACAGGTAGTCGCTTAATCCATAAAATTCCAGTGTCTAAATCTCAAGACAACTATACAGATAAGTTATTCAATATTTTGAAACTACTTTGACTGGAACATGTTGCTGCAATAGGCAATATTCCTTACATCAAGAATGTGTGGTTTGTGAGTGTTAACCCTTTAACTCTCATATCAGCCAAAAATGGCTTCTGAAGTGGTTTTGCGAAATGTCCATTTGAGACCAAGAGAAGACTATTTTTGAAAATTCACCACTAATGACTGGCTCGATAACCGAGCCAGTCATTCCAGTGGTAAATTTTCAAAAATAGTCTTCTTGGTCTGCAAATGGACATTTTCTATGACAAAATAAAAACGTTTTTGAGCAAGTTTGAGTGTTAATGGATTAAGTGGTTAATATAAGTGACTCACTATTTGATGTACCGTTTCGATTAAAAAGATGCTTGTTATTTTGAACACCTTTCATCTATTGTCTCCCAGAACACAGGTGACCTCTCACTCAGGTTTGATCTTATCGTTTGTTCTGCTGTTACTTTGATCAGATCAAGACGCTACCACTGCGACATCAACAGCAGGTGATGATGATGATCTGTCTCTCCCGTTACCTGTTGGTAATCAGCGTACCTCCTCAGGTGTTTGTGTATGGTCATATCTTGAGCTAGCATCCCCACCACCAATGTACCGACCATATATCCTGATGGATGAGGAAGCGGAAGCAGTGTCAAAGCCTCGTAGTAAACGACCTAGCAGTATAAGTGCGGAGAAAAATACAGGTATGTGTTATTGTTTGCAGATAGACACATATATCCTTGGTTAGTCGGTTGGTCAGTCAGTCAGTCAGCCGGTCGGTCAGTCACCGTCAGTCAGTCAGGTCAACCAGCCAGTCAGTCAATCAAAGTATCAACAATTCTCAGTCAAATTGTTTTCAAAGTATTCCTGACATTTGATATTTGGATTCTTTAATGTTTCTTCGAATTCAGAAAAAGATATGTTACTGACGATTCCATTTTGCTTTGTTTTCAGATGAAAAGAATAAGAGTAAAAAGCATGATGACAAACGGGCACGGCCAGGTAAAGTAGGATATCAATCAGGATTGGTAACAAATTCTACCTGAAAGTAGTAAAATAAACACATTAAAGTAGGATATCACCTCTGGAGAATTGATTATTAATCCTGTAGTGCTCGTATCAGCTAAATAAAAAGCTTATGCAGTGGTCTGGAGAATTGTCCATTTTGCAGCGCAAGAGAAGACTATCTTTGAAAATTTACCACTGAAATGACTTGCTCGATAACAGAGCCAGTCATTTCAGTGGTAAATTTTCAAAAATAGTCTTCTCTTGCTCTACAAATGGACATTTTCTATGAGAAAGTAAAAAATTTATTGAACAAATTCGACGGCTAAATTTAGCGTTAACCCTTCAATTCTCAAATTTGGTTAAGAACATCTCAATTTTCTCATAGAAAATGTCTATTTGCAGACCAAAAAGATGATTTTTGAAATTTATCGGTTATCGAACCAGTCATTCCAGTGTTAATTATTCAAAAATAGTCTTCTCTTGTTCTGCAAATGTACATTCCACAAGACCACTCATTTTTGGGCCAGCTTGAAAGCTAAGGTGTTAACTTACTGACTCATTCATGCATCCGTTAGCTCTGATGAGCATTTTCCCATCGGCCTTGCTATCTACCAAGCCATCCATTCTTCTGTACACATGTCGTATATTTAATCAAATCTGTTCATTCATCCATCCATCCATCCATCTATCCATCCATCCATGTGCCTTGTCCTCGTGTCATCAATAATGTTTGTGCGTTTTGCGATTTCTTGAGGGGTTAATATTAACTCTTTAACACACAAACTGGGCCAAAAACAGCTTCTACAATGGTCTCGGGAAATGTTTATTTGCAGAAAAGGAGAAGACTTTTTTGTTTTTATTTACCATTGGAATAACTGGCTCGATAACTGAGACTATCACGCCAATGTTAAACCTTTCAAAAATACATTCTGCAAATGGACATTTTTTTATGTGAAAATTTGCGTCTAAAAGTGTTAAATCATGCCCGAATCCTCTGCTTACACACTCATCATCTGCCTTACACAAAATGAAGTTTATTTGAGTCCAGCACCGGGATGTGAATCTCTTGCGAGTTTTCCAAATGTTTTGGAGGAAAAATACAAGTTTAATTAGCCATTGACTATCAGCCATGTAAGAAATCAGTTGACCTTTCTGAACCAGATAGGTCCAATTAAAATCTTTTCATTTCAACATGCAATAGTACGATTTTCAGCCTGCATATTTTGTCATATTTTTAGCCATTATCTAATTAAACATGTGGAAGCCGTTTGTCATTGAGTACCACTAGATAAGCAAATGGGATATGCAGTTGTGACTTAGATTTTGTCCAAAATGGAACAAATTGACAGACAGACCGACACACAAACTGACTTATAATACTAGTTGCTAGTCACAGCTAAAGATTCTTTCTGCAGTGATCCTCAGGGATCTACATTTGCTGGCCAGCAGAAGACATTTTTTACAATTTATCACTGGAGTCTGGGTCAATGACCGAGCCAGTCATTCCAGCTGTAATTTTTTTAATAGTCTTGTTGGCACGCAAATGGACATTGATGATTTTTTTCCAATCCTGAGATGTCCAGTGAGGTCAAGAGGTCAACTGTCAATTGTACTGTCTTCCAATAAATAATTAGATATGTAATAGATTATGCTTTAATATCTTGTATATGTAGGTACATATGTGATCATGGTTCATGACGTTACCAATCCTCCATTCATGGGATACCAGCTAGAGCCGGCCTTCGCAGTTATCACTGTGAATAAAGGCAAGAAGGGGGCCGCAGGGAAGAAAGATAAAGAAAATAGGCCAAGGTGAGTTGTTAGATGTGTATATGTGTGATGGTGGTTTCTACTTGCTCAGCGTGTTCTGTAATGATGTCCTTGTGTTGTTCAAAATAATAGTTTTTATCATTGAGTTGTCTGAGGGCTTCTGTGTTGTAATCAGCTCCGTCTAATATGACAGTGGTCTGACCTTTGTCGGCCTGTTTAATGACAATGTTTCGCTCACCCTTGTGCACCTTCGCAACACATCTCTGATCAGTATAACCCCATGGGGAGGAAACACCAAGAGTCGGGATAATCAGGACCGGGGACTGCAAACCAAGCACACACACACACACCCATGCCAGTAATGATGCCAATTTAAATACACGTACACCTGTCAACCTACCCTAGGGGCACACTCACAGATCTAGTAGATCTAAATTTATTTACCACATATAACATCTCTCCATTTTTCTTTAGCCTTATAGACAACCTAGTCTTTCCTCCAAAGAACACCCACAGAAGAGTGGGGACCACATAATGTGAACAACCACTCCATAACCCCGCCCTCCCAATCACCGATATTAGCCGTAAACATATGGCATCCCTACCCCTGGGGGAGTATATAAAGCACATACCTTTCTAGGCGTGGCATCCTGGACTCGGATCTACACTAAGCTCAGCATCAGGTGTTTAAGAATTTCAAGCTCTGCGAATTAACAACAAAATCCAAATGCTTGCCTGGAGAATGCTATCAAGCCAGTTATTCCAGTGGTAAATTTTCAAAAATAGATGTCCTGCAAATGAGCATTTCTCAAGCCCATTGTAGAAGCCATTATTGGCTGGCCTGTCAATTACTGTGTTAAGGAACCACCATATTTTGGTTCTATTAGATAGGGTGAGGGGGTGGGGTGGGGGTCACTTTAGTCAGGTTGACTATTTATCATATAAACAAAGGCTTTTAGCACATTCAACATTAACCATTTATCGGACAAAAACTGCTTATCTAGTAATCTTGAGAAATGTCCATTTGCAGAGCATAAGACTATTTTTGAAACTTTACCACTGGAATGACTGGCTCGATACCAGAGCCAGTGACTCCAGTTCTAAATTTTCAAAAATACTCACTCCAAATGTTTATTTTCATGAGATATTGAAATTTTCATGAACAAACTTGAGAGGTTAAGGGTTAACAATATGAACCCGGTTAATAATGCAGTGAAATATTTTCATTGGTTGTTAGCATGGGAACATAATTTTATATTGGCTAATACGTCCGCCCTCACGGCATTGGATATCACTACGCCGAAGACAAGCACTAGTGATGCACGTCATAATGAAATAATACTGCTTGTGGCATCCCATCGTATATAAGATATTTTGTCAATGTATATTTATTGTTAGCTGCATAAATAAATAAACTTTAGTAAGTGCAAATTTTTTTCATAGTTTAAATTACAAGTATTTTATTTTTCGGGACAAGATGTCTAATGTGCTAATTGTCTGGGTGTGGTTAACCACCCTAGATGATCATACGGAAGATCTAATCTTCGCTTTCAGGGATTGACATTATTGGAAAACTAGTCAAAATTTCAGTTTATATTATAAATAAAATTTCAGTCGGTCCCATTTAATATCATTATTATCAACCTCTCGAAAATTATCACTGCACTCGCTAAATCTCATGCAATGTGATAATGTTTCAACTCATTTGATAACAGTGATATTAAATGTGGCCTCGCTCGAGATCCTCTATGTACTAAAGCACTGACATTCCAATCATAACTTGGTTATTTAACGCAGTTCTGCACAATGAAGATAGCGTGAGTACATATATCCTGATATGTTATAGTTTATTATTTTTGCTGTTAGTACTTGAGTTTTAGTTCACTCTGCTTCTTATTTGGCTTCCTGTGTCACAATTTGCTTCCTATTGTACTTAAGTGCCAGCTACATGCCATTCAACTCGTAGGCATTCCAGTATTTTAATTAGGTGTTGTACTTTCATTTAAAGGAGGTATATATGCATGGCTTTGAAGCGTCATCTGGTCTTACAATTACTGTTACGACCTTCGCACATCTTGGCCTCCAATTACTGCTCCTACTAGCTACACTCTGCCACATCTAGCCCTCCAATTACTGCTCCTACAGCCACACACTGTCACATCTAGCCCTCCAATTACTGCTCCTACAGATACACTGCCACATCTATCCCTACAATTACTGCTCCTACAGCCACACACTGTCACATCTAGCCCTCCAATTACTGCTCCTACAGACACACTGCCACATCTAGCCCTCCAATTACTGCTCCTACAGACATGCTCTGCCACATCTAGCCCTCCAATTACTGCTCCTACAGCCACACACTGTCACATCTAGCCCTCCAATTACTGCTCCTACAGACACACTGCCACATCCAGCCCTCCAATTACTGCTCCTACAGACACACTCTGCCACATCTAGCCCTCCAATTACTGCTCCTACAGACACACTCTGCCACATCTAGCCCTCCAATTACTGGTCCTACAGCCACACTCTGCCACATCTAGCCCTACAATTACTGCTCCTACAGCCACACTTTCACAAATAGCCCTACAATTACTGCTCCTACAGCCACATTGTCACATCTAGGCCTACAATTACTGGTCCTACAGCCACACTCTGCTACATCTAGTCCTACAATTACTGCTCCCACAGCCACACTGTCACATCTAGCCCTCCAATGTAGGTCTACAATTACTCTCCTACAACCAAACTTTGCCACATAGAATTCCTCCTCCTACAGCCACACTCCGCTACATCTAGCCCTCCAATTACTGCTCCAACCATCATATATCTTGTCCTCCAATTACTGCTCCTAGCAGCTACAGCCACACTCTGCCTCATCTTAGACACTATTGTTCTTTATCACTGCCATATGCTTTAGATCTGTTATGCCCCTTCACCTGGAAAAACAAAAGAACTTGACATGCAAGATGCAGTCCTAGTTTAAATTTATCCTTGGAATTCCTGGCTGGATTGTATTATGGAGACAGCCAGTCATTCCAGTGCTAAATATTAAAAACTCCTATTTTGCTTGTGAGTGTCTCGTAATTGCGTCTCTCTACAGATATAGTAGTGTGAGCATATTTTATGAGTTTTTATTTTATGAGTGGACACACACACACACACACACACACAGAACTATTTTTGAAAATTTACCACAGAAATGACTGGCTCAATAACCGAGCCAGTCATTCCAGTGATAAATTAACAAAAATAGTCCTCTTGACCTGCAAATGGATATTCAATAAGGAAATGTTTTGAATTTGTTGACCAAATTTGGCCATTAAATGGTTAATGAAACATGTTATTTACTGTAGCCGCATATCTTCAGCGAACACTTTTTGATCTACCTTACAGTGTGCATTATACAGGCCTAGTTATTATTTGCCTTCTGGCTTCACCAGGTCAAAGGTTACTGTAAGCTCTTCAACACTTACCTCTTGAACTCTTACAGACCATAAATGATGCTTTATGATGTTAGAAATATCCCGTTGAATGTTTTGAAAGTAATTTCACTGGGAATTTTTGATGGCGGCAACAGGTTCATAAAATTAGTAGATTTTTGATGAGGGATGAGGCGACCTATTGAATAATAAGAGATTAAACCAAATTGAAGTCCTTCCTGTCTGAATAATGAGGGATTAATATGAGCCAGCAGTGGCTTGATCACAGTTAACACTTTCACCGACAAATCCATGAAAAACCTATATTTTTATGATATAAAGCTTATTCTGTTGAATATTTTTTGACTGGAAGACATTGCTGGCTAATTAAGGCAGCAATGGCTTCCGGTCAAATTAATTTCAAAATAGTCAACAATTTTCTCGTAAGGGTTGCCTTGAAAATCTGATATTGGGAATTCATCAGTGAAAGGGTTTACCCTTGAATGCTAAAATTGGGATAAAAAAATTCAATTTTTTCAGTCCATTGAGAGAAAGGCTATTTTTGAAAATGTACCACTGCAAAGACTGGCTCGATTATTGAGCCAGTCATTCCAGTGGTACATTTTCAAAAGTATTTCTCTCTTGGTCTACAGTTGGCCACTTCTCAAGACGAGTGTAGAAGCCATTTTTTATTGACTTGGCCATTAGGGGGGTTAAACTGTATTACAACATTCATCAGTTTTCATACATTATACTGTTTCATGATCGAGAGACATCAGGAATGAAACTGTTCTATACTGTGTTGTGTGTGTTTTATCAGATGGGATACCAAGCAGCATATTGCGCAGTCCATGGCACGGAGGTCGACTGAAAGCTCTGAAGAATTGACGGGAATCGTTGAAGACAAGCACACATGAAGACATTCAAAGATTTTACGCACTAGACAAGATATACACAAATTTGTTGAAGAAGAAATTAATTTAGTTAGAAATTACTGCAGCAGTTTTTTTATCAAATTATTTTTAAATATAATGAATCAGATTTTGTGTACATTAGTCGTAAAACTGGCTAAAGATGGCTTCGGCAGTGGTCTTGAGAAATGCGCATCTGCAGACCAAGAGACTTTTAAAAAACTGACCACTGAAATGATTCTCTATCGGCCTGCAAATGGACCTTCTCTATGAGAAATGTTTCTTGACCACATTTGACCATTAAGCTGTTATGACAATGTAATCTCAGAATGCAGTGACGACCACACAATTACAGTCAACCATGTTTGTAATGACCACCTGCCAAGCTGTGGTCTTAGGATCCACATCTCAGCATCAAACGTGTTTTGTATGGAAACTGACTCATTAACACGTTCCTGTCTGTAGTGGCTGAGTTTTCCTTGTTCTGGAATGTGGTCACTTAACCCTTTAATGGCTAAGCCGGTCAAAGCAGGCCTCTGTAGTAGTATTGATATATGTCCAAGAGAAAGAGATTTTTTAAAATTGACAACTGGAATGACTGGCTCGAGAACTCTTGGCCGGCAAATTGGTATTCACTATAAGCAAAATTTTATTTTCTTGACCATTAAACGGTTAAAGCAATTCAAGGGTCACTTTATTGCGCTCATGGTAAAAATCCACATCTGAATGGCAATCAATTCAAGATCAATGCTATGAAAATGGTAGGCTGAAAATGTGTCGAACGTGCCACTGTGGATTGTTGACCTGTAGTTAGTTCTCTGTCCTCTGCCCAATATTACTACTGACATCAAGCATGCATGCATGCACGCACGCACGCACATATGCCCAATTTGCCCACCTATATAAGCCATTGTGATAATCATTCCGTCCAAGTGTTTTCTGAAAGAAATTTAATATATATACATGTTATTGTATCAGTATATTCCTTTCACATATACAGTACGGATCTGACAAATTCGGTAGCAAACAAGCGAGATAGTCTCTTGAATATTCAAAAATTAATTTGACTGGAAGCTGTTGCAGCTGATGTTAAATTAATCTTAAAATGTTCAGCAGCTTTTCTATGTGGTTGCTTTGAAAATAATACACTAAGATTTAACCCTTACCACTCTGGTGTCAATATTGTATCTTTTACTGTGTCAATAGAAAAGAAACTAGTGTACATTTTTCAACAATTTAGGTGGACGATGTTGCTCCATCTTCCACCAAATTTGTTGAAAAATTAGCACCAGTTCATCTTTTAATTTAATGTGAAAATTAAGCATTTTGACATCAGAGTGGTAATGTTTAAGCTTTGAAAGGGATAGATATGTATGTCTTCTTTTTATTTTTACAAGTAAAATGTTATAAAAACTATTCAGAATTGCTTCATAGTTTGTTCCAATGAAATGGGTGTCAAGAGTGGACTTCTCAACATGTTCCGACCCAGGTGCATATTAGGCCTTTAGTGGTCAAGCCGACCCAAAATGGCTTTGGTTGTGGTCTTGAGAAATGTTCATTTGCAGGCAATTAGACTACGTTTGAAAATTTACCACTGGAATGCCTGGCTTGATAACCCAGCCTGTCTATGCCAGCAAATGAAAATGCACTATGCACAAATTAAAATTTGTTCTAGATTTTCTCATATAGAAAATGTCCATTTGCAGACCAAGAGTATTTACTACTGGAATGACTGGCTCAGTTATCCAGCAGATCATTCAATGGTAAATTTTCAAAAATTGTTTTCTTTCTCTGCAAATGAACATTTCTTAAGTTCACTGTAAAAGTTGTTTTTAGTCAGTTTGACTGTTAAAAGGTTTTAAAGCAAATTTCCATTTAATATGCAGATGTTCATTCAGCTATGCACTCAATGACCCTGTGACCTAAATATTTGACCCTTTGATTGCATGATTAATTTTAGAAGTAGAGCTCCTCATGCCACAATAAGATCTCGGCCTAAGAATTCTTCAGAAAGCTTGATTATTCTTATTCTTCCTAACGCGAACTGTTGTCAGTTTAAGTCTGGATGCCAAACAGTTTGGGCTTCCTTTTATACTCTTCCAGATGTGGCTATATGGAGGTGTGTGACCGGAATTGGTTTTGTAGCCAGAATACAGTGATTCTGTAGCCAGGGGTGGGGGGGGGCTTGAATTGTAGCTCGGATGGTGTGTTTCTGTAGTCGGATTTGAGCGTTTCACTTCAAGAGCATACTTACCTCCCTAACACTCTTTGATATTCCCAAATATCGACTCACTCAATAAACACTCAGATTAAAAAAGTACGGTGGCCCTACTGGCCAGGTAGTCAGATGACAGTCCGGCGGATGCCAGTCCCAACATCGCGCATGCGCAGACTAGCACTTCCTTTTTTCCAATTCATTGGCAAAGAGATACACATGCTAGTTAAATTTTTTGCTAAGTTTTCTGCTTGTTGTATCTATACAAACTCAATTCCGCGTGATAACAATGTCTTCTCAAGCTAAATCGTCGGAGGAAGGACTGGGACCGAGTTATCAGTTGAATTCTAATACATATTGTCTAATTTAGCATTTTAATCCTGTGTGTAATGTGTTTCAGGGATTCGCGATTAGACGTGATAGTTGCCATTAAAACTGATTTATTTACATCCGGCAATATGAAATTCTAATCTCTGTGTTTGTGTCCACAGGTATCTATCTATGATTGAAAAGGACAGCACATCTTCAGAGGGTTTGTTTTTCTCTCCACCAAGGTTCCATTTCCCACTAACATGTTAGGAACAAAGTCTATGCCCAGTGACTTGGAGGTCTCGTAAGAAGATCTTCTCACTGCCCTCTTGGTCCATTTCCCTTCCCCTTATGGTGGAGAGATTTAAGAGGTCATACAGAATGGTGGAGCATCCAGTTCACGTGATCGGGTAGTATGTCTATGCTAAAGAAGCAGGTATTCTAGTGTTATTATATTAGGCACTTCAAACTATTTAGAAATATTTCTGAAATCTGCTGCCAATTGTTATCACTGTTTATCTGATGTTTACATAGCTTGTATCACTATCCTTTCCAGTTTTTATGCTCTGGATTTTGAATACAATTCATCCTTACACCTGGATATTGTTTTCCAGTCGGATTGCCTTCTTATTTTTGAAGATATGACATCATAATCAGCCTTGCACTTTTTATTAACAAAATGTTTTGTCCAACGCTGGTTTATCTAAGAAAGTTTTTTGTAATGGTGTTTATGGCCATTGGTCCTCTCCTGTTTATTTTGGTGTGAGTTTGACTAATTCATTAACTAAAATACTCATTGTCGTTGTCTTGTGGCCTTTCAGAAACCTGGTTGTCCCAACGTGGTCGCTTCATTAAGCCTAGATTCGCCCCTCATCCATGCTTTACTTGCAGTTCTTGTGGGCCACTGTTAAACTGTGATGTATGTAAACAGTGCGGGTGGGGGTGTGTGATCTAATGTGTGACTTTTTGTCATTTCAGGCCAAGGAGAAGGCGTCAGAAGATGAGAAGCGCTCAAGGAAGGAGCGGGAGAGTGTAAGTGGTAGTAAGAAGGGCAAGACAAAGGATATGGAAGCCTTCCGTCTTGAGATGTTGGGAGAGATGAAAAAGACTATTAAGGATTTGGTTCCAGAGATGCTTCACAGCATACTTCCTGGACCAAATCCTTCATTGTCTCCTGCTCAGGAGCAAATAATCCCCACCTCTGATCGGTTTTCTTTAGGGATTTATGAGTTTTCGCCCAGGATTCAGAGGTGGTCCCTTTTGAAAGGACAAAAGCTCACTATGAGAACACCGGCAGCAGGCTTGCCACGCTGGTCGTTCGTGGGCCGGTGTCGCTGGAGCCTGGTTCCCGCTTATCAGGTTCCCAGGATTATCCACACCCTACAGGTACCACTACCTCTTATGGTACCTTTCCTGGTCAGTCCTGGTTAGCATTTCTCGCTGACCCGGAGTCTAATCTTTCTGGCCAGGAAGAAGAGGATTATTTGCTGGGCTCGCCTTCTGGCGCTGTGGACATGAAAACTGACGAACGTGCACCCCTCACGGGGAACACGGGAGACTTTTTCCATGGGTCTACTCACGCAGGAGTAGCATTCACGCCGCAGAAGGTAGCCCGGGTTGGGGCCGATGGCCAGCATTACCGCATACCTCGGCTTGCTGATGGTGTAGCTGGTTCTGGCCAGGGCCGTGGTGTGGCGAGTATTTATACCCCACGCAATGCCACGGCGAGTGCGCCTGGTCAACCTAGTTTTGGCATGCCTGTTCTATTGGGCCCGCATGCTTTCACTGGCTTGCCAGGAGTATCGGTTCCTCCAGCCAAGCAATCACCTGTGAATGTTCTAGAGGATGACAAAGGCCCATGCCTAGTCGAGCATTCACAGGTAGCCACAGAGGAAGACTGGTCTGACGCTTGTCATTGGCTAATCAATGTCAGGCCAAATCTTGCTGTAGAACAGCCAGCTAGCCAACGGGACCAGCGCCCGTGGCTAGCAGGTAAGCCTGCTGCTACCACGATGCCATCTCTGCCATTAGCAGAGCATATCGTTGATATGTTCTGAGCGGCAGAGACGTCCATTAAGGCGAATGGACGTCTCGCGAAGGCCCCTCACGAGGTGGCAAAGTGATTCTGCATCATACCTGGGGAATACCAGAAGTATGGTGTAGTGCCTAAGCCCAGTGCTGATGATAGCACTGTGCTAGGCGAAGATACGCGGCCAAGCTCCTGGTCTGATGCTGATAATACTTCTGATAATTTGAAGTGCTCCGCAGAATGGAACGCGTTCGTGCTCAGCCCCCTGCGTACCGTCCTCAGCAGGCACGGGGTGGTGCTGGCCAAGTCAGAGGCCAGCCACCAGTGCAGCGCCGGCCTCGGCCGCGCACACTCCAGCTAGCAGCAAGGTGGGGGGGGGGGTGCAGGATCCTCCAGCGCAGCCAGCGCAGCCAGCCAGGCAGCTGCCCACCCACCGAGGTGCACGTGGTGCGGGCCGTGGTGCGCAAGGATCTGGTCGTGGTAACCGTGCCTGATGGGCCAGTTGCCACAGTAAGGACCATTCCAGTGCTTCTGGATCCAGAGACAGTGCCACTATTGCATTGCTCATGTCCACCTCTCTCCCTAGGTGGACCAGTGGGGGCCATCTGGTCCACCACTGGCAAGAGTGGGAGCGGTTGACTCAGGACTGTTTAGTCTTATGATGGCTTTCAGTCGGGTATCATCCCGACTGGATAGTAGGTCCGCCATCGCTGCTGTCTCTGGTTCCGATCTGGACTCAAAATCCAAGAGATCCAGATCAACGGTTGTGTATAGAGGAGGAAATAAATTCCCTCATACAAAAAGGAGCAATTCAACCAGTGCAAAATTGCCCAGGCTTCTATTCAACCGTGTTCCTAGTGACAAAAATCACTGGAGGGTGGAGGCCAATTCTCAACCTCAAGCCACTGAACAGGTTCATAGACACGCCAAGTTTCAAAATGGAAACAGTGAAATTGGTGTTGGCATGGTTGGAGAAAGGAATGTGAACAGCATCAGTAGATTTGAAAGATGCATAATTCCACATTCCAATGGCGAGGAGTTTTTGCCGGTACCCGAGATTTGCATTCCAGGGCCGTCAGTGGGAATTCAGGGTTTTACCCTTCAGAATTTCAACAGCTCCGCGGGTCTTCACCAGGGTGGGCCTTGCGATAATAGCATACCTCCACAGGAGAAGCATAGCAGTCCATACGTACATAGACAACTGGCTATTAAAAGCACACAATCAGGAAAGTCTATCAGCAAATCTTGAGATAGTTCTAAAAACTCAGACTTAGGCTGGATAATCAACTTTCAAAAATCAGAGCTGACTCCTTCCCAGAAGTTTGTTTACCTGGGAATATTCTTCGATCTAGAGATAGGATATGTTTATCTTACCAAGGAGAGTGTACGAGTACTCATCTCATTAATACAGTCAGTGTGCAACAGTTGTCATGTCCTGGAACGGGTTTACTTGAGAATGCTGGGGTTGATGATTTCATTGGAACCAGTCATTCCACAGGCAGCCTTACGCAGGTAGCCTATCCAACTGTTTCTCATGACACTGTGGACTCAGAGACAGGATCACTGGACTCAAATTTGCCGGTATTGGAGCCTCTTATTCACCATCTGCAATGGTGGATGGTAAGAGAGAATCTCCTGGCGGGGTGATGCTCACCGCTCCCCACCCTCAGATAACGATGTATACAGATGCATCAATGGAGGGATGGGGAGCTTGCCTGGAAGAAGCCACAATATCAGGGCTCTGGATCAGTCACAAGAATATATCAATCTACTGGAATTACGAGCAGTAGTACTGGGCCTGGAACATTTCTTAATGAAAGTTCAGGGCAAGATTGTTCTGGTTCGATCAGACAATTCAAGAGTAGTGACTTACATAAACCGTCAGGGCGGAACGAAGTCGCCAATTCTCTGTGCGATGACATGGAAATTGCTTTGCTGGTGCCTGGATCACAGGATCACCTTGAAAGCAGTTCATATTCCGGGATGGTTAAATCTACTCATTGAGCTGAAGGATGAGTGTTTTACCTATGGAATGGCAACTAAATCAATGTGTGGCGGATCGTCTGTTCAACCACTGGGGGAAACCCAACAGATTTATTCGCAACGAAGAAGAATGCGAAGATGACGACGTATGTCTCTCCGGTTCCAGATCCGAGCGCTATCGCAACAGATGCATTAGCTATCAGCTGGGTGGAAATGTATGCATACGCATTCCCTCCAGCAATCCTGATTCCAAAAATTCTTCAGAAAATCAGACAGGAGGTGTGCCGAGTGCTTCTGATCGCCCCAAATTGGCCAAGCCGATCATGGTATACGGATCTGCTGGACCTTCTGGTCTGCAATCCGGTTCCTCTGCCTCTGATGGGCAATATTATCTTTCAGGGCAAGGCCCTTCACAACAATCCGTCAATGTTCAGATTGACGGCGTGGATGTTGTCAAGGAATCTAGAATTAAGGAGTGCTTTTCTGAGCAAGCAGCCATGTTTATGGCAAAAGCCAGAAGGGGGCCAACCTCCAGAGCTTATAATTATAAAATCAACAGATTTGCAGAATGGTGCTAAAAAAGATGTATTAATCCAATGGATTCATCTACTCAGGTAGTAGCCGATTCCCTCACCTGTATGATGCCTATAGCCTCAATAGTAGCTCTATTGCTGGCTACAAGTCAGCTTTAATCACAGTTATCCCTTGCTTGGCTAATAGGGGAAGTGATGAAGTAAGTACATTAAATACTTTAATTAAAGGCATAGGCAATCTAAGACCAAGGAATCCCCTGTGATTCCGTCTTGGAATTTATCTCTAGTGCTACAGGTATTAGCAGATAAGCCATTTGAACCACTAAGTTCAATTTCTATGAAAATGTTGACACTTAAAACTGAATTGCTGCGGCCTTGGCAAGGCGGAGAAGCGAAATTCATGCCTTATCAGCCAAGGCAGACCATTATGTGGTTACAGGGGAAGGCCTTAACCTTCTACCTAGGATAAATTTCATGGCTAAAAACCAGTCTTTGAAATATCCAGGTAAACCCATATTTTTACCAGGTTTGACTAGATATGATCCTAATTCAAAAGCATGGTGTCCATTCCGCGCATTAAACAGGTACAAACAATGTACACAGGAATGGCAGACGGACCCTACAGCGTTATGGTTGTCGTATATTGAACCTCATGGTAGGGCTTCCAAGGACACAATTTCCAGGTGGATTGTAGAATGTATTCAATTTTGTCATAAATCCGCCACAGGTAAACAAGTTGACTTTGCCAAGGCTCACAGTGTTCGCGGCATAGTGGCGTCCACTGCCCTGTTTAATGGGGTCCCTGTGGACGACATTATGTCGGTAGCCCAGTGGCACTGTGAGCCGAGCTTTACTGACCATTACCTCCATGACACCTCGAATCATCTCGCCTTATCGATTTTGAAAAAATAATTTAGGTGTACAATTTTTGATGAGGTTTTCTCACTTTATATACATCACAATTTATCAATGGAAACAACCACTTGTCAGAACTGCATCAGTCTTCACTAATGGGGAGATGATGACAGCCACAAGAAATTCACACGGTCTGTCTTGTTCATGTGTTGTTCATTGTTGATTGTATTTGTCACGTAAACCCATTGTTCTAATATGGTGATGGTACGTGTTTTTATGTGGTTCATTCATGAGAGTATATGAAAATGGAGCCTTTTCGTTTTATGTCCTATCGTACATGGCACTTGTACGTTGAGACTGTATGGGACATTGAGGTCATTCTGTCTCCCTCCCAAGAAAAGGGGGGGGGGGTTATCCGATGTTCAAATCATTCCCTGGTTGTGTTTTCACACAATTTCAGAAGTTTAGTGCCTTAAACGCAGAAAAGTGTATAGGGAAGAGCTGGTCTTTTGACCTCGTCTCCCTCCCGCCGAATTCACTGATGAATTCTGGCAATATCAAAGAGTGTTAGGAAGGTAAATGTACTCTTGAAGTGAAATAAACGAAATCACGGATTTCTTTTTTCACAAGAGAGTTGATACTTACCTCCCTAACACGGACCCGGCCTCTCCGCCCCACAGAGGCTCGGTCTTCAGGCTTTCTTAAGTTGCATGTGTGTCAGCCAATAAATTAGTCAGAGGAAGTGCTAGTCTACGCATACACGAGGTTGGGGCTGGCATCCGACTACCGGCCCAGTAGGGCCATCTTAGTTTTTAATCTGAGTGTTTATTTAGTGAGTCGATATTTGGGAATATCAAAGAGTGTTAGGGAGATAAGTATCAACTCTCGTGAAAAAAGAAATCCGTGATTTCATTTAATGTGTAGTCAGTGGCGCTGGCTAGGGTAACAAGGTGGAAATAAACTGAAGTTATTTAGGTGGTTTGCTTTGTGTTGTAGCCGGCATGGTTTTTCCTGTGCTATATGTAGCTGGAAGTGTGTAGCCAGTAAACATAATCAAGCTTTCTGAAGAATTCTATCACATTCAAAGAAGTTTAGCAGGCTTCTTGCCAAGAATTAATAGATGGATTCAGCGGAAACCATCATTAACCGAGCAGAGCCGCAAACGCTCATGAATGTACCACAAACCAGTCGAAGATAGCCACCGCCACCCAGACGCGAAACCACGGAAGGAGCCTTGTATCCCTGAGGAACATGTGCAGGCCTCCTACCAGTGGCGCAACAGTGCGTGCAAACATGCACGGACACTTACAGATAGATAAATTAGAAGCTTCCATTTCTATCAACAAATCACCAGCTAACCTGGTCAGTCAGATACATACCACCTTATCCAAACATAGTCTAAAACCAACAGCAGACCTACACTTGCTTCTCAGAAATAGAGCCGAGCGGCTGTCCAAGCAAACCAGAAATCAGAAAGCGGGTTTCAAGGCCATTGTGGAAAATGAAGAAGACTTTCGAGAAGCACAGAAAGCGGTGAGGGCCACTACCCTGACAACGCGAGAATCATCCACGAGTCCACCAAAATGAACACAGGCAAGGGAAAGAGACACCCACAGACTGTCTCCAAGGCCAGGCCAGAACAGGAAATGAGAGACAGGCCAGAAACACCCACAGTTCAGAAGACCAGGCCCTGGCAAACTGAACAAAAGCCTGTAAAGGGGCATAAATGTTCCAGCTACTAAAACGTCTAACATAAACTCTGTTAATACAATCACGTATGTAGGTACCGCCTACATTTGCTGTAATATCAATGTCTTTCTAAACTACAGAAATAAATTTTCTAGCCAACAAAAACCTTCCAAACCTATCTTCAAGGAAACACAGACAGCCCTAGACTTAGGACTGAGCTTTAGCCCAAGCATCACTGAACCTCACCTAGGCCAACTTCATAAAGATCTAAACAGATTCTTTAGAAGACTACGGTTAAAACTCCGTTTTCAGTTTCCACCCGTTTCACACAGGACACAAACATTGTTCAAACCATAAACCACACTAATGATGGTTTCATGGATAAACTAACAACTAAGTTCAAACCAGTAAGCACATGGACACCTAACCTGGCTAATGAAGCAACACTAGATGGTTTCATCAGGTCCATCAAACATGACATAATCAAGAAAGCACACCGCCAATACAGTGATGGTAATCTTTCTAAACCACAAAGAAAGATCATCAATCAGCTAAAAAATTATAAAACTATCATGATTAAAAAAGCTGATAAGGCCCAGGCAACAGTTATTCAGGATACATAATCCTATAAACAAGAAGGCATCAGACAGCTTAGTGACAACCAAACTACAGATGTCACCACGTACCACGCAGAGAAGGTAGAAGCACCCATGCACCGCCAGGTTCTATCTACTTCCCAAAACCCATAAAAAACAAGATGGCCTACTAACGCCTGGTAGAACCCATCATCAGTGGCAACAACAGCCCTACTGAACACATCAGTAGCTTTGTGTATGAGCACATAAAGATTCACCTAACCAATGTTAAATCTTACATCCGCGACATCACTGAATTCATCTATAAACTAGAAAACTTTGGTGCTATTCCGCCACATGCGATATTAGGCACCATGGATGTCACCTCACTACACTAACATCCCACATAGTGAAGGCCTAAAAGCGGGCTCATGATTTCTAAGAGTACATGGATGCCCAACACAACTTACACCACACAGGCTGGTAATATTACTCAAAATCGTTCTAACTTGCAACAATTTTGAGTTTAACACTGCCTACAAATAGGAGGTACAGCTATGTGCACCAAAGTATCACCAAGCTACACGATCATCTTCATGTCCCAATTAGTAGAGAAACTACTCAGCACCGCTGACCACCAACCAGCTCTATACTATCGCTACATCGATGACATCTTTCTAATCTGGACACAAGGATTAGATTCCCTGCAAAAATTCATAACACATTAATAATGCTCACCCAACAACCAAATTTACAGCAGAACAATCAACACAATCCATCAACTTTCTGGACACCAGGGTGTTTATTCTCCCAAACAGACACCTAGGCATTGATTTATATGCAAAACCCACAGATAAACATGGATATCTGCAGTTTTCCTCAGCACCCTGAATCATCTAAAAAAGCAAGCCCGTACGGACAATTCCTAAGACTCGGGAGAATCTGCAGTAGAGAATCCGATTTCCTAAAAAATACAGGAAATGGTATGTCACTAGAGGCTATCCAACAAGTGACTTAGTCATCTATTCTTAAAAGATATATATCCTAGCAAAATTTATGACTATTTGTTAATTTATGGACACTAACTAACTAGAACTGTATCCGCCATTTTAGATAGATATTTGCTGGCGCCATTATTTCAGACTATTGTCTTTGCCGGTGAGCAATTGTTCATATAAAATATATCACGGCTGTACTCTAGGTGTAAGCACATAGGATGTATTCACGGCTGTACTCTTTAGGCATTATCACGTAGGACATATTCACGGCTGTACTCTTTAGACATAAGCACGTAGGACGTATTTACGGCTGAACTCTAGGCGTAAGTACATAATCACGGCTGTACTCTTTAAGCGTAAGCACATAGGACATATTCACGGCTATACTCGATAGAACGTATCTCAGTACTGTTGAGTGCAAGTGTATTAATTTCAAGAAACCGATATAAGAACGCTGTTATTTAGGAGAGCAACACATTTCTGTCAGATCATGCTCAAAACAAACAAGAGGCCCAAGGGGTCTGTATCGCTCACCTGGAATTATTGGCCACTCGTAAAAACCAACAAAACAAGATGACCATTTGAAAAATTTACTAATCTAATTTCTCTGGAGGGTTTAGCCAACTTTTATTTAAATTGGCCCAGTGGTTAATAAGTAGTCTTTTATATGATTTTCTAAGATCTTTTCAGAAAATCCAAGATTGCTGACAAGAACGCTAAATTATCATTGACCCACGGTAGCCATATATTTTTATGTATCAATTTTCGTTGAACATACTTGACCCTTATTCCCTAATCATATTTCCCAAATTTCCGCCTGATCTGTTCAGTGGTTTTGGCGGTGTTTTTCATGAAAACTAGGTCATCCAAGATGGTCGCAGAAACATTTGGCTAATCAAGTTCCGGCGAACAAACTTGGTTCAGCCTGTTGCCTCAGATGATACTTCATGAGTCGCATGAATTGATCCCCACAAGCATTTTAAATTTTTAAATAAGTTTCTAAAAAGTTATCAAAATCCAAGATGGCCGATGATGAGATCTGGCTAATAGAAAGCAGGATTGGCTAAATATTTGGCTAATGATTAAAATTACATACATAGTTCAAAGTAGAAAATCATTAAAATTAACTTTGAAAAAATATCTTAAGATAAATATTTATGTAACTAGTACTTATATATTATGTTTTATTGTAATCAGATAAACCCTGAAATCTTAATATCTCAGAAAAACATCACCCATATAGGCCAGTTGTTGAATACTTTGAAACTAATTTCACTGGAAGCTGTTGCTGCCAGGTAAATTAGTTCCAAAATATTCAACATAATCTTGTATCAGTATGTAGCATTCAGTTGACATTGGAACACATTGCCTAAAATTGTTCAGATTTGGCTAAGAAAAAGGGTAGTTGGCTAATCTATCGGCTAGCAATTTCTGAAAGCCAGGTCTGTCCCTGCTAGAGGATATTTCATGAGTTTTGAATCAATCCGGCAAGCGGTCGCGCAGATTTTTAAAGAGCGAGCAGAAAATGTATGTAGCCTTTGTTAGCTCACCTTGCATGAAAGGCCAAGTGAGCTTATGCCATTGCGATCATCCACCTATCATCCATCAACTTCTCAAGAACCACTTGATATGAAGCTGATTTGGATTTTGGCTGATATTTAGAAGTTATTTTAAAAAGGAAAAGTTGACGGATGACAGACAGACGATGGATGGTTGCCATGGCATAAATTCACTTGGCCTTTCAGACCAAGTGAGCTAACAAAGACTACATACATTTTCTGCTCGATCAATGCATGTGAAACCAGGTCCACTTGCTACAGTTGTGCTCTAGTCAGGTGAGCCAATAAGCAATCACTCACATTGATGTTTCCGAGATATCGCTTCAATCTTGCCAGGTGAATTAAAAACACAAAACTGTGTCTAGAAATAACATTTTATTATCTTTCATATCTCTCTAGAGTTTACAAGCAAACTATTTGCACACATCCCTCCTCATACAATACACACATACACCTTTGTTCTCTGTACTCGCAACACAAACACTCATAATTATTGCATCGCTTCTACTGCAAAAAATAATCTATTTCAATCAAACAGTGAAGTACTACTGATCTTTACCACTCTGATGTCATATCCTTCATTGCGTCAATAGCAAAGAAACTGATGACAGCAACATCTTCCACCAAATTTGTTTAAAACATACAACAGGTGATCTTTTCGTTTTAATTCCTAAATTTAAAATTTTGACATCAGTTGTAAGGATTAATCTTATCCCTTTAATGGTCACAGTTTGTCAAGAAAACCTGAGAATTTGCTTATTGAAATGCCGATTTTCAGACCAAGATGCATATTCTTGAACATTTACCACTGGAATGACTGGCTCGGTTATCGAGTCAGTCATTTCATTGATAAGAATAGCTTTTTTCTTGTTCCTCAAATTGGCATTCGTCAAGACCACTGCAGAAGCTGTGTTGCACCGGCCATTAAAGGGTTAATGCATTGTTGCTAAAAGGTTAATAGAGGAATCCTGTTTTACTATGCCCCGCCCATCTCAAGCTAAGCTCCGCCCATAATTTGCCCGAGTTGAGATCAATCCCTGAATCTCAATTTCCAGAAAACTATACAGGTAAGCTACTGCATATTTTGAAACTAATTTGACTGGATGCAGCAACAGCACCCGCAGTCAAATTACTTTCACAATATTCATCAGCACATTTAATACATAGTAGACATACTAATTCGTACAACAACGCTTAGTCCGCCATCAATTATTCATTCGTGATGAACTTAGCTACGCCATTCATGATGTAATTGATTATGACATCAGCCTACACGTTGACAATGTCATATGATTGACTGAGAAACTGGAATCCTCCAATGTTGGTACAAAGTTAGATGACTTGTCTAAATACTGGAAACAATATTGCTGAAAGCTGTTTGTCTTAGCCATCAATGCCTTACAAAAACAGCATTTTCTTCCAAAATGAACATCAGTTATCCTGAGCGAAAAAATTTAAGAATCTGAACTCTTAGCCCTTGGAAACAGGCTCAGTACATATCATATTTTGTCATGTTTTGTGAATTGCACCTCATCACTAAACCTTGTTCATTTAAGGCTACTGGAAACAGGTCAATATCTTGAGGTTTGAAAATAATTTCTCCGAAAGTTATTAAGCGACAATATTCAGTAAATGGGCTTTTTTTTTAATTCAATATTTCATGAATCCAGAATGAAAAGCGATAGACTGGGTTATCACGTGCCCAAGAATAAAAGAAAAGCAACCATTTCCTGGAAATGACCATTCTGGCACAGTGTGAGCAAGAAGTAAATGGTCCTGTAGCTTACTGGCCCTATACTGCGATACAATTAGTTACTCGTGGATACTGCAATTAGGTTTGTAATGAATTCTCTTGAAATAATTAACCATTTAATGCTCAAATTTGTTAAGAGAAAATAACTATTTGCTTACTGAATGTCCAATATGCAGGGCAAGACTATTTTTGAAAATTTACTACAGGAATGACTGGCTCGATTAATCGAGCCAGTCATTCCAGTGGTAAATTTTCAATATGTCTTCTTCTGGCCTGCAAATGGACATTCCTCAAGAGCACTGCAGAGGCTGGTTTTGGCCATGAGAGGGTTAAATGAGAAGCCTAGATACTTTTAACCCTTTAATGGTCAAATTTGGTCAAGAATCTAAATATCTGCCTATTCCATGTCCATTTACAAGCCAAGAGAATATAATTTTTGAAAATTTATCACTAGAATGACTGGCAGAGTTATCGAGCCAGTCATTAGTGGTAAATTTTCAAAAATTGTAGTCTCTTGGCCTATAAATTGACATTCCACAAGACTATAACAAAGGCCAGTTTTGGCTGGCTTGACCATCAAAGGGTTAGCCCTTAGCTCTCTGATGTCAATAGCAAAGAAACTGGTGTACATTTTTCAACAATTTTGCTGGAAGATGTTGCTGTCTACGACAGCACCATCTCCCACCAAATTTGTCGAAAAATGTACACCAGTTCATCTTTTAATTGAATTTGAAAATTTTAAATTTTGACACCAGAGTGGTAAGGGTTAAGGGATACAGTAACAGCATTACATAAATAAAACTCAATGTCAAAATTCTTGAATTAACCAAAGGTTTTTCATAAATAAAACATGGCATATATTGAAAATTAGGACGCATAATCTAGACTGAGAATTGCCATTATAGGATGGTGTAAACTACAGGGTGTGTGAAACTAAAGATGCCATCTAGAAGTTAACTCAAAATCAATAACATAATCCATAACTCGCGAGCGGGTCATAAAGTTGGAAGAACGATGATAATGAATAATTAACAATACCATAACAAAGTGAAGAAACTGATAATTAATAATAATAGTCAATATTTCTGAAAAATTATAATGAAACTATACACTCTCTCAAAAAATAATAATTAATAGCATTATTATTATTATAATTATTATAATTATAAATAGAACTCCTGTACAAAGTGAGATTTCTTGTTGTGAATGGAAACAAATCCAATAGGAATAATAATAATAATCATGATACAGTCAAATCTGATTCAACCCTTCAATGGTCAAGATTCAGTGGTCAAGAAATAAAAATATTTGCTTGGTGAATATCCATTTGCAGATCAAGAAAATGCCCTTTTTTTTAAATTTACCGCTGGAATGACTGGCTCGATTATCGAGTCAGTCATTCCAGTGGTAAATTTTCAAAAATAGTCTTCTTTGGTCTACAAATGCAGATTTATTAATACCAGCACATAAAATGTTTTTCTGGTCTTGACCATTCAAGTATTACACACCCTCTTCTGTGATAGCGCAGAGTGGTCACTAAAGGCAGGTGGTCACTAAAGGCGGGTGGTCACTAAAGGCAGGTGGTCACTAAAGGCAGGTGGTCTCTTCATAGAAGACACGTAACTTTGAAGGAGGGGAAAAAGCGCTATTAACTACATCTGACTTCTGCAAGCTACCAAACAATAATTTCAATGCAAAATACCGCTGGACCTACTGAATATTTTAAAAACAATTTGACTGAAGGTTGTTGGTGGCTAAGCCACCTTCAGTCAAATTGTTTTCAAAATATTTAGCATATCCCCCTGGAGAATGTAGTGTGCAGAAATGCAGCAGGCAGACAGTTAAAGCTGAAACAGCTTGTTAAATATTTACTATAAAATGACACCAATAAAATAAGTCGGTAACGAACTAGTAAAATTCTATGTTTTTGATATCCAGATATTAGTTTCGCAGCGGGAATAAAAAAGTCTTCCTCTCCTGAGTGTGCAATTTACTAATTGATATAGATATTATGAATGCAAATAATACCCTATGACAGGTAATAAAATCAAGACTGCAAGACCTTATACCACACGTTGAATGTTACTACGCTGTTTTTTATAGATCAATACTAGAAATGTTTGTTTACAGTATATGGACAAGGATAGGCTTAGACTGCCATAACTTTAGTCATTGGTTAATATTAAACGTCGTAACATGGTAGCTCAGCTTTAAGATGAATAGGATATGCCAAATTGAACACATGACGATGGCTATCTCAAGCAGGTTTGACTGTAAACATAAGTGAAATAAATAACAATAAATGGTGTGGGTGGGTGGGTGGGTGGGTGTAGGTTAGGTGATAGAGGCTTTATAAGCGATATGTTACAAAAGCAATAGCACTTAAATATTAATTAGCAAGCATAATTAGTATTATCATCAATATATACTGGTGTGTGATAATGTACATAAAACTATCATTATGAAGGAAGTGCTAGTCATATTAGTTACATACTTAGTATAGCCTGCTATCCACTGATAGTCTGCTATACACTGATAGTCTGCTATACACTGATAGTCCGCTAGACACTGACAGTCTGCTATATACTGATAGTCCGCTAGAGACTGACAGTCTGCTATACAATGATAGTCTGCTATACAGTGATAGTCTGCTATACACCGATAGTCCTTCGTGCTTAAAATTAAGTGTGTGAGAGCCCGCCAATGCACAACAAGAGGTCTGTATAATCGTATGGAACCAACAGGTCTGATGTTTAACTGTCAGACTGCTGCAAGCCAATAGGCAATAAGTTCAATGGGCAATAACTCTGGACCTGCTGAATATTTTGAAAACAATTTGACTGAGTTGACACCAAAAACTCTCAGTCAAATTGTTTTCAGAATATTCAGCATATCAACAGTTAAACTGCATGGTAAATGTAGTCTGCATAAATTCAGCGTGGAGGCAGAAGGTGAGAGGATAGCATTTAGATGTTCTCACATCAGTCATCATTTGGATTGCTATGTTGAGGTCCTCCACCTCACTATGGGCTTGAAAATAACTGTTCATTGTGCACATCCAGAATTTAGTAAGCACTTCTACAAGGCAGTGGTGACAATATAACCAGCCAAGTGGTTCCTTGCCAACCTGTAGTAGGAGGATGTGAATTTTCTAACAAGAGGTGCAGACCCTTCCACTTTATTCATCCATCATGATGTCATAATTAACTATGTGAAGTGTAAAATGACTTCATATTCAAGACGCCATGAATGACGCAGATAAATACGTCACGAACGCATAACTGAAGACAGACTATGCGTTGTCACATGAATCGTATGTCTTTACTATTTAATAAATATCCTGTTGAATATTTCGAAACTAATCTGACTGGACGCTGTTGCATAGTCGGCAACAGCACCCAGTCAAATTAGTTTCAAAATATTTAACATCTTACATGTATAGTTTTCTGGAAATTGATAATCAGGGGGTTCAGGGATCACTCGATCCCAACACGAGCGAAGTGTGGGTGGAGCCTAGCTATGGACAGGCGGGGCATAGATAAAACTTGAGATCCATTATAACAACAAGAGGCCCAAGGCGCCTGTGTCGCTCACAGGGAGCACCATCAATTTTTGTCAAAATTGTTGGTGGGTGGGGTAGTAGTCTTTTAAATGAGTTTGTGGACATTTTTGCAAGTGCAATATGGCTGACAAACACTCCACATTTTAATTGGCCCATGGCGCCCACATTTTTTGATGGATCAACTTCCCTTGAGCAAACTTTAATGGCCTTTAGTCCTTAATCATACAGCACAAATTTCAGCCTGATCCCCTAAGGGGTTCTGGAGTTGTTTTCGGGAAAACAAGGTCATCCAGATGGGCGCCGAATCATTTGGTCAATGAAGTCCTCTTGAACAAACTTGGCTTACCTCTTGGCCTAGATGAAGATTCTCCAAGCAGTTTCAGAGAAGATTTTTAAAGACGTTTCCTAAAATGGCCGCCAGGCAAATTGGCTGATCGGGTTCATTTGAACAGACTTGGATCCCTATGCCCTAAGGATGCTTCCTACCAAATATAATTGAAATTGGCCTAGTTCTCGAGAAGGCATTTAAAATTTCTCTGCTTTAGCATGGGAGCTCTTGACGAGAAAGTTATCCAATATGGCCACCAAATTGTTCATCCGACAGTTTCCAAAAATTCCAAATTTGAGCTCAGAATACCCAAAAACATATAGAACCAATTTTGGCCTCAAAATCCATCAAATAAAAAAATCCAATATGGCCGCCAAACACGCTACATTTTGATTGGCCCACGGTGGCCATGTTTTTTGACAGAGCAACTTCCCTTTAACAAAGTTTAACGGCCTTTAGTCCCTAATCATGTCTCCCAAATTTTGGCCTTATCCCTTCAGCGGTTCTGGAGAAGTCGTTTTCAGGAAAACTAGGTCATCTAAGATGGCCGCCGAATATTTCGGTCAATCAAGTCATCTTGAACAAACTTGGCTTACATCTTTCCCTAGACGAGGCTCCATAAGTTTTGAATCGATTCCCCAAGTGGTTTCGGAGAAGATTTTTAGACGTTTCCTAAAATCGGCCAAAATCCAAGATGGCCACCGGCCAAATTGGCCGATCGGCTCCATTTGAACAAAGTTGGATCCCTATAAGGGTGCTTCCTGCCAATATAATTGAAATCCGCCCAGCAGTTCACCTGAAAAAGACATTTTAAATTTCCCATTGCTTTAGTATGGGCGCCTTTGGTGGGAAAATAATCCAAGATGTCCACCAAACCGTTTATCCGACAGTTTCGAAAATGGCAAATTTGAGCTCAGAATACCCAAAAACATAAATAGAACCAACTTCAGCCTCAAAATCGATCAAATAAAATAATCCAATATGGCCGCCAGACACGCTACATTTTGATTGGACCATGGCATCCATGTTTTTTGATGGATCAACTTCCCTTGTATAAAGTTTAATGGCCCCTAGTCCCTAATCAAATCTCCTAAATTTCGGCCTGATCCCTTCTGTGGTTCTGGAGAAGTTGTTTTCGGGAAAACTAGGTCATCCAAGATAGCCACCGAACGATTTGGTCAATCAAGTCTTCTTGAACAAACTTGACTTACCTCTAGATGATGTTTCATGAGTTTTGAATCAATTCCCCAAGCGGTTTCGGAGAAGATTTTTAAAGACGTTTCCTAAAATCGGCCAAAATCCAAGATGTCCACCAGCCAAATTGGCCGATCGGCTCCATTTGAACAAAGTTGAATCCCTATGCCCTAAGGGTGCTTCCTGTCAAATATAATTGAAATCAGCCCAATAGTTCTTGAGAAGTTGTTTAAAGAAAAAGTTGACGGACGGATGATGGATAGACACACGACGGACGGTAGCCACGGCATAAGCTCACTTGGCCTTTCAGGCCAGACGAGCTAATAATCAGGTAGTAACAAACATTTAGGGCTATCATTGTAAGTATTGAATCACAACCAGAGCAATGACAGTAAAACCTGTAAAATTTGTGTAGCCAATGTCCTTTCGCAGACCAAGAAAAACTTACCACTGAAATGCCTGCCTTGGTTATCGAGCCAGCCATTCAAGTGGTTGATTCTCATGAACCACCATCTTGGTTTATGAACGGACATTTCTCAAGATAGCAATAGAAGCTTTTTTTATGGGACGGCTTGACCATTTAAAAGCTAAGGAACTAGGTACTACCTTTTGGAGTGCAAACAAAATGCCTATTCAGTAGTCACACTAGTCTTGATATACAGTACAGCCCATAAATAAGTTAACATGATTATTGTTAGTTTGCACAATTTTAAACATGCTGTAAGAAATGTTCTGTTGAATATTTTGAAGATAACTGGATTGGAAGACATTGACGCAATATCTTCCAATCCAATTATCTTCAAAATATTCAACAGTATGTTTTTATTTAATTTTGCAAACATTCTAAGTTATTTCTGAGCTGTACGGTAAGATGCCTCATATTTACTCAGCAGTGATCATTAGCAGTTTAATTATTACATAACAGTGTTTCAGTAGCTGCTGTTCAAACTACATTTTCTTTATAATCAAATCAGTAACACAGATATGGCTGTTATGTTATTATACAATTATCATATAATAAAGTAATTTTATCACACATTCTGGCAGCCATTTTGTATTGAACACATTTAATCACATATTTATATAATAAGCATTTTGGGTTTAACTAACTAACTATCTGCTGTATGTCATCCGATAATAATTTCAATTGGTAATAACTCTGAACCAGCTGAATATTTTGAAAACACCTTGACTGAAAGTTGTTGGTGGCTTAGTCAAATTATCTTCAAAATATTCAGCACATAAAAAGTTAAGCACATGGGGAAATGTAGTCTGCAAAGATTCAGCATGCAGGAAGTTAAATTCTCGCAAGGGACACACTCACACACACGCCTACATATGCAGACATACATGTTCATGCACCGTGCATGCATGCACACACGCACACACAGGCCTGCATCGATCACGTGATTAAATCGAAAATCGTGATTTTGTTTTATATCATGAATTCATATGATTAAAAATTAAATAATCGAATAATCGTGAATATTTTCTATTGCATAAAATATTTCAAAACCTTACTTTCAATTACTTTTTAATGCGATCAGTCATGAAAAATTACATTTTGCTTAGTTTGTATTCCTTGCGATTCTCGAGCCAGGCATTCCAGTGACACATTTTCAAAAATAGTCTTCTCTTGCCATGCAAATGGACTTTTCTAAACACCATTGCAATTTTCGTCGTTGATATTCTTTTGCTGTTATGACTTGGTAATTTGTATCCAAGCTGATTAATCGAGTAATCACGATTATTTTTTAATAATCGATCGCGATCACTCAACGAAATAATCGCGTGCACACACACGCACGCACGCACGCACACACACGCACGCACGCACGCACACACACACACACATGCACGAACACACACACACGCACGCACGCACACGCATGCACACACACGCACACACACACATGCACACACGCACGCACGCACACACTGAAATGTCTTCTAACACCAGCAAAGCAATTCAGTGGCAGAAATCAGCTGAATATAAAACTACCGTTTTAATTTATTTACCAAATTTATAAAAGGCGCCAATATTTTCATACACTGATGTTCGGAACATTAGTTGACATATATAACGTTGAAATGAGGGTCACTACATATTCAATTTAGGTGGTCAAAAAGTCACCCAATAACGGGCGTTATCATCATTGGAATACTGAAAGCATAGCCTCCCAATTTCAAAGCAATCGTATACATTTAAAGGTTAAAACCTGTTGAATATGCTTAACCCGTTAATGGTCAAGCCGGTCAGAACCAGCCTCTGCAGTCATCTTGAGGAATGTCCAAAGAATATTTTGGAAAATTTTTCAAAAAATACTCTTCTCTACCTTCAGATGGCCATCCCTCAAGACTACCGCAAAAATAGTCTTCTTTTGGCCTGTAAATGGACATTTATTAGGAAATATTCAGATTTTCTTGACCAAATTTGACCACAAAAGGGATAAACTAATTGGACTGGAAGATGTAAAAATATTAAGCTATGCAAGATGTTTGGCATCGGTACACACACGTAAAAACGCACATGCACACACACATACAGGCACAAACACAGACATGCACGCACACATACAGGCACGAACACACACAGACATGCACGCATACATACAGGCACAAACACACAGACATGCAAGCACACATACAGGCACGAACACACACAGACATGCACGCATACATACAGGCACAAACACACACACACACACACACACACATACAGGCACAAACACACACAGACATGCACGCATACATACAGGCACAAACACACAGACATGCACGCATACATACAGGCACAAACACACAGACATGCACGCATACATACAGGCACAAACACACAGACATGCAAGCACACATACAGGCACAAACACACACACACACATACAGGCACAAACACACACACAAATGCACACAGTCAAGAATGAAGAATTAGCAGTAATTATGGTATTTGGCCAGTCATTCCAGTGGTCAATTTAAAAAAAATACTCCTGTTTACCTGTAGATGGACATTCA
Organism: Chaetoderma sp. LZ-2023a; assembly: GCA_034401795.1. Taxonomy (NCBI): domain Eukaryota; kingdom Metazoa; phylum Mollusca; class Caudofoveata; order Chaetodermatida; family Chaetodermatidae; genus Chaetoderma; species Chaetoderma sp. LZ-2023a. The sequence goes on from CM067367.1 coordinate 103,687,892, forward strand.
ATACAGAAATATTTAGATTTTTTTTTAACCAGTAAAAGGTTAAATCACGGTCTGTATCAGCAGCACTCTATCTATTTTATCTAAAGAACTGGGCAATGACAACTAATCTACACATTACATCAGTCATGGTTGCTAGAAAAATATACAATAAACGTCTTATCATATGGTTTGAATATATCTGTAAAGTACAATACTATAAAGGTAGGTGCCTTACACAGAATAAGCTAAATTAAACCTTTCATAGTCGACGTTGGTCAAGATTTTCCTTAATGAATGTCCATCTACAGGCCAAGAGAAAATATAACTCAGTTATTGAACCAGTTATTCCATTAGTCAATTTTCAAAAAATAGTCTTGTTTCACTGTAAGTGGACATTCATCAAGCTAACTACAGAGGGTGGTATTGGCGGCTTGAAAATCCAAACCTGTTAACCCTTTAATGGTCAAGGCGGCCAAAACCATGCTTTGCAGTGGTCTTGAGGAATGGCCATTTGCCGGCCAAGAGACTATTTTTGAAATTTTACAACTGGAATGACTGGCTCGATGAGCCAGTCATTCAAGTGGTAAATTTTGAAAAATAGTCTTCCCTTGGCCTGTAAATGGACATTCAATAAGAACATTTTTAGATTTTCTTCACAAAATTTAACCACTAAAGGGTTAATCTAGTATCACGCATGCACACATATGCATGCACACATGGAAACATGCATGCTTGCATACACACGCTGGCGCAGGCGCGCGCGCACACACGCACGCACGCACGCACGCACACACACACGTATGGACATATCTAACCTTTACAATAACACCATCTGGTTATATCACATAGGAGTTATTCATCACATAGTATCAGCAGTAACTAAACTGTAATGGTCAAGAAAATACTTCTTTTTTTTTGGGGGGGGGGGGGGGGGGGGGCTATGTCCATTAACACACCAAGAAAAGACTATTTTTCAAACTTTGACACACTAGAATGATTGGCTTCGCTACCACTTACCAAGCCAGGTATTTTAGTGTTAACTTTTTCAAATATAATCTTCTTGGCCTATAAATGGACATTTCACAGGACCATTGTAGAGGCTGGTATGGTCGAATTGACCAGTAAAGAGTTAGCACAGTTATCAAAGTTGAGATAGGTCAGAGTATGTTCCTGCAACTCTCTGAGAATCTTGACCTGTGTGCTGCAGCATGATGCTGGCTAATTCTGCTATATGGCCCAACTGAGCACACACTGGACATTCACACTGGACATTGTCCAGTTTATAAGGGTTAAATTTTCAGAGGTAAGCTGGCAGTTTAATAGAACTGAATGGGATCTAAGATCAATGTTTAGTTGCAGAGGGTTTCGATTTATTTACTGGCTGCCTGCTGAATTTCTGCAGACTACATTTTCTACAGAAATTAACACTGGGTATTGCTGAATATTTTGAAAACAATTTGACTGAAA